>PVJH01032828.1:0-22253 GCA_004026705.1 Nesogale talazaci | reverse complement strand
CCAGCTTCCCACTTCACCTTTCAGCATCATGTGCTGGCAGATACCTGAGTCTGAAGAGGGGGCCACCTGGCACTTGAGTTGGACTGGGCTGGGGTACTTGCTTGATGCACAGCTGTTTCTTGACATAATGCTCTTTCTTGTATTTTTTGGGGGGGTGGGGGGGCATCACTGCCTGAATGCTCTTCCTTGTACTTAGATGAGCATGCTGGTTTGTTTCTCACAGCATGTGAGAGTAGGATGAAGAAGACGAACCGGTGCATTTGAATTAGGATGTTGGTTGAGAGCTTGAAGCAGAGGTTGCAGGGCAAGGACAAAGCTCAGACAAGGATGTGAAGAAAGGATGGCTTTTATTTAGGGAAAAGGACTCCCAGGAAGGGAATGGAGAGCAGGGAAAGGGACAGGAGCAGTTGAGCTCCCGGGAGGTTCACAATCTAGCGAGCATGTTTTGGAAGCCAAGCCTGGTACTGGGGTGGTGAGACTTATATAGGGGATGAGCTAAAAGCATGTGGGCTGATAAAAGGGGGGGAGGGTTTTGCACTTCCGGGTTTGGAGATGACTTATTAGCAGGCCATCTTGTTTTGCAAACTTGCTTCCCAGAATGCTAGGGAGAGGGGCTGTGCCCTTCCCAGGGAGATAAGTTCTGTAAAATGCCCAAAACCAGGGTTACAAAGTCCAGCAGGTTGTTCATCTCTTTCTTGTGAGGCTGGTGCAAGGGGCTGAAGTTCTGTGAGGGCTCTGGCCCCAGCCCAAACATTGGTAGAGAATGCTGAAAGTTCCATTGTCAGAGTAAACCAGCCTCTAACCATCACAGGGTCTGAAGGCGCAATTGTAGGGCGATAATATATAAAGATGATAGCAAAATCATAGAGAATCAGAAAGATAGGACAGAGAGAGCAAAATAAAGGAGTCGGGCACATTTTGTGGTAGCACGCTCACTTCAGCCCCTTTTGGTGGTCCATGTGGAGGTGGGAGATGAGAGGAAGAGAGAGAACAAGTATATTTCTAATCAAGGCGTAGGGGGCATGCAAGTCTCCCTGATTACATCATAACAGAAAGGGGTTGGTATCACAGGTAATACATGCAATGGGAGGGGGAATGGTCTAGGGCTACACACACAATAGGAAGGAGAAGGACTAGGGGTACCCATACGACACGTTGGGCGGATTCTAGATTCAAGATGGCAGTCTAACTTGGTCAACCTTAAGTAGACTTCGTCTCTGGGTTATCCTTCAAGGAAACAATCCACACTCAGCAGGGGCTATCCCTATCCATTATCCACAGGGAGTGGGCCCCACCTCTGGTGGGACAGATGAGGAATCTGATAGCTCTAGCGGGCTGAATGCCCTCAGGAGATAACCTGTAACCTGTAGTGACCTCCAAGTGTACAGTCATTTACCATGTGATGCAAGCAGCATTTTGGGTTTGGCATATATTTGGGGAACCACCTAGAGAACAATCTTTCTCTATCCTACATTCCATGAACTGCCAGGAGAGCAAACAGATTTTTTTTTTTCAAGAAAAACAGCTGTATTGCTCCTTGGAGGTGAGGAGGGCAAGACTTTGTCTCTCACACTTGGGCCTGTCATCAGGAGGGACCCATCTGTAGAGAGGATTAGACCCTCAAGGGACGGATTGACACAGGGCTGTCAACCACGGCGGGTGCAGCCTGGGTGGTATTTCACTCTGCTGTAGGTGGGGTCAGCAGGCAATGGACTGACTCTCGAAGGTACCTGATAAGTAGCTAGTGTAGGAAAAAGAGGGTCCATTATGCATTGCTTGAAAAAAAAAAACCGAACAAAGGATGGCACACTGCGCATGCCCGAAATGCTGCAGCTGGATTGGCTCACCTTGGCCAGGTAAATTCAATTCAGCCAATGGGGTTGAACAGGGTCGCCAACCACACCTCCCCGCAGAAGAATGGAAAACGTCAAGGGTTTGGCTCAGGCGAGCTTTTGCTTTCCCAGGGGCTGCTTTGAAATGTAGCACAGCGGAGCTGTGGTCTGGAACCCACTGCACCTCTCTCGAGCAGTGTTCCAGGCCAGCAGACAGTGGTGAGGAATCTCATGGGGGCCTATGTACACCTGAAGCTTAACCTTCATAAAACTCGTTTGGATCACAAACCAGGCTTTGTCTTGAATTCTTGCGCGGCGGAGGCAAGGACCAAGGTACATATCTCTTCTGGAGAGACCTTATATACTCATACTGGAAACTTCTGGCTTCAAGGAAGGGGAGAGTTCAAATAGAAAACAGGTGGCCATCAAGTCGTCTCTGACTCATGGCAGCCCCAGGAATGTTAGAGTAGAACTAATGGTGCTCCGTGGAGTTCTCATTTCACTATTGTTGAGAATACACGCAGCAAACTACAGACCAACTCAACGGCTTCCATAAGTACCATTCTGTGACCCTGATTGTATGCTTTGAGTTATGCAATCATTCTCATCCGTTTTTCCCCTTAGTTGTTCATTCCTCATTAATAGAGACTCATTTCTCCCTAAACTTCCAAACAAATCTTTAAAAAAAACAAACAAACAGTTTTAGTGGCATCGAATTCACATACAGTACAATCCAATAATTCAATCGTCTTAAGAAGAGTTGGACAGGGCTGAGCCCCGGTGGCGTAGTGGTTGTGCGTGGGACTGCGGCCCACTGGGATGGAGGTTCGATTCCAGCTCCACAGGAGCAAAGGCTGGGCCTCCTACTCCCACCACCAGAGGGCAGTGATGCCCCCCCCCAAAAAAAGAGTTGGACAATCACCACCACAATCAATTTCCTCTTTCTTGTACTCATTATTATTAACTTCTCATTTCCCCCAGTCTCCCCTCTCATACCTCCAAGAAACCATTCAACCTATCCTGGATTTCATAAGCAGAAAAATAGAGATCAAAACAAAACAACAACAAAAATTAACAAAGTAAAACAGAGAAAATCCTTACTCAAGATGAAAGAAGAAAATATTAAAAACCCAAACAAATTGAAGATAGGTCAAAAGGGAGATCAAATGATATTCAATCTCTCAAGTTGCTGCAATTCAATTGATCTCATTGAGGTCGTTGTTAAAACAGCACAACACTCAAGGCAGACCTTTTTGCTGGTTAGTGAAATGAATGCCTGGTTTTAAGGTGACTCCATTTGGTTTATGATTTAAAATGAACTCAGGGCAACAGTTTCAGGGGTTCGTCCAAGAAGTATGGAGCCCAGGAGAATTTGAAATTCCCTTCTTTCGTTTTCTCCATTTTGATCCAGATTGTGCTAGAGAATCGTTGATCAGCATGTTCACTAAGTAATGGTAGCCAGACACTCTCTACTTCTAGTCTCTTTACAAAGGTGCCAGTTGCTCTTGAAGGCAATTAGGCCAACATTTCATTCTCCTGTCCCTGACTGTGCTGCTTGCTACCTCCATTGCTCCAGGCACTTAGACTCCAATGGCTGTACCCTGAATGACAGCTTGCGAGCTTTGAAAGTCCCCAGCTAGGAGATTAAGCAGAAGCCTGTTAATTACACCCAATAATTAGTATGTCCCATGAACCCATAACTCTAAACCTCCTAACCGTGGGCCAAATCCCACGAGGTGTTTGGTGTACACAAACACCTTCCACAAGTGTATATCTAACTCTTCACTTTTGCCAATTAAACCTCTTACAGGTGCACAGCTTCTTCACAGCCATGACACCCCTCCATGGAGCAATTCTGTCTCTTTTGTTTCCAGTACCTGCCTTTCAGTTGTTGCTTCCTAGACTTTCCCTTTGAGGCACCTCTGGGTGGAATCAAACCTCTGACCTTTAGTTTAGCAGCGGAGTGTATTACCTACTTGCACCATCCAGGAGTGCCACCTGGAATACAGATGGTGCTGACCATCAGATGTATCAAATGCAGTGTTTGGATCCGGGAGATGTGTTTCCCTTGGGCATCAGAATGTGTCATTTAAGCATCTGCTAAGGAACAGAAATACACCACAAAACAAAGCCTTAGTCAAACCACACTGCAAACTACTTCAGCAAACACTAACAGCTTCGTGCTCACTGGTGGGTGGCCTCAGATGACAAGCATGTAGCCAGCGGCTTTAGGATGAAAGAATTGTCCATATAGGTTTTCTTCAGGGCTCATGTTAGCCCATTGGTTGTCCTTAGTTCACCTTGGGAACAAACGCAGACTGCATATCACGAGGTGCAGACAAGACAGGGGTAGATCGATTGGTATTAAGCCTCCAGTGAATCCCCTCTGACTAGAGACCCAGGATGTGACTCGCCTTGCTCTCGTGAAGAGTGCACTGGAAAATGGATTAGTGCAGATGCAGTCAGGTTAGAATTTAACACCTTATCCTTTCATCTTCCTACTGACCCATTTTAAATGTCTTCCTACTGACCCATTTTAAATGTGTTGTAGCTTTTAGCATTTTCTGCTTTTTTTAAAAAAAAATTGAGGTATTTCTGTATCAGAAATCCAGGATAGGTAAATCTATAGTGACAGTAGCTGGATTCATGGTTCTTGGGGGGAATGGCAGGATAGGTTCGGGGGGTGGGGGGAATGAGGAGTTAACAACGAGTAGAAGTTCATTGTACTAATGAGTGTCCAGCTCTTCTTAATATAATTGAACTATTGGATTGTATGATATGTGAATTAGATGCCAGTACAGCTGTGTGTTTTAAAAGAAACAGTGTAGTTCTACAGCAACACAAATGCTTAACTTCTACTAGAAAAGTTACCAATAATTTGTGCCTTTCACCAAAAGAGTGGCCTCAATGACACAGCCAACTTATACCTCAACGCTACATTTTCCAACTGACATAAACAAAGGATGGTTTTACACACATGTGTAACCTTAACTTCAAACTCCATGTAGGGCTGTGCTTAGTGAATGTATAAATTCATTTCTTCTGTTAGACAGACACTGGCCTCTGTTCAGACTCCAGCTGGGGGTCACCCTTTGGTGGCGCTAGCTGATTCTTTCAGAAATTATCTTGTATATCGAACAGTCTGTAACGAACACTCGTGGGAGCCGCAGTCAGGAAATCAGATGATATTTTGCATTGGACAAACCTGCTGCACGAAATCTCTTTCACAGGTTAAAGAGCAAAATGTCACTGTGAGGACGAAGATACACCTGGACCCAAGAAGCCCTGTTGTGTTTTTAATGGCCTCGGTTCCCTGGGGGAAGCTGGGGAATGATTAAGGAAGACTGGAGAAGAATCGATACATTTGAATCCTGTTCTTGGCCAACACATAATGGCCAAGAATATTGACGGCATCTTGGACTGCCAGAGGAAAGCACAAATTTGTCAGCCAGAATGCTCTTTAGAGGAAGAAGGGCAAAGCTGTCTCCCCCATGCTTAGGGCACATTATCAGACCCATCCCTGGTAAAGGACATCATGAGTGCAGAGAATCAATGAAAAGGGAAAAGACTATGACTGGGATTGAGGGGCTGCCCCAGTGGGCAATAGGGCAGTTGAGAGGATGGGGCTCGGCCGAGCATGGGACGTGCTCTGTTATGCAGAGGATTCTATGAGACTGACACAGCCCGGTGACACCCAACACCAACAAGAAGCGCTCACCGTCCAGCCGCACACTATCATTTCAAGGTTGCTAAGGGCGTGGCTGCTCACCAGAAGGTTGGCACATGGGAAGGACCAGCTGATCAGTGGTTGCAAGAGATGATGGTCTGCTTCTTTAAAAAAAATTTTTGGGGGGGCACAGTCTGTTTCTGTAAAGATTTCCAGTCTTGGAAAACCTAACTTGTCTTGTATGGTTATTATCAATTGGAATTGACGTCATGACAATGGGTCAATCAGGAGCCGGCAGGGAGAAAGGTCAACCAGCAGGCGAGTCTTTGCAATTGTGCAGATTACTCTGTGAGCTTGGATTGGACATCATGTGGTCTCAGTAACAAACAAACAAACAAACAAACAAGAACCCGAAATGCATCTCACAGGTAAGCAGGTCTTTTTCACCAGGAAGCACAGGGTTTTCCAGAACCATATTTAACATAAATGAATTTCCGCACACAACCATCAGGGCTCAACATACATGAATTTCCAAGGAGGATCAAATCCTGAAGGTTACAGAATAAGGTATTTGTCCAGGATGAAATACATATTTCCCCAGATTGTACTGCAATTGGCTGGTGCTTTCTATACAAGCAAATCAGTTATGAGTTCTGAAAAGGCACAGCCCTGAAAAAAAAAAAAAGGGCACAGCCCTGACACATACTTTCCTGCGGTCACAAACATCTCATCCTGGCACTGTGAGAAGATGATGGTGGTGGCATTGCCCACATTAAGGCCGGCTGCAGGACTGCCACAGATGGCATCTCGTTTGTCTATGCTCCACACCACCACACTGCCAAAAAAAAGAACACAAAATGGCCTTTAAGAACAAGAAACATTAATTTCAGTAGTCTCAGAAAGGAGAAAATATGAAGGAACACCAAAAAAAATTACACTGCCTACCCTCCCAAGACGTCTCTCATAAAACCTGGTTTATTAGAGGACACAATGGGGTGATCACCAAAAATTGTTTTCCCTATTGCTTATTTATTTATTAAAAGATCACTTTTTAAAAAATTTTGTTGTTGTTGTTTTTTGGGGGCATCACTGTCTTCTGGTGGGAGTAGGAGGCCCAGCCTTGCTCCTGGAGAACTGTTGCTGGATTTGAACCACCAGTCCAGTGGGCTGCAGTCCCGTGCACAACCACTATGCCACCGGGGTTCAGCCCAAAAGATCATTTTATTGGGGGTTCGTACAGGCTTTTTTTTCTTACAGTTCTTATAACAATCTACACATCAATTGTATTAAGTATTTTAGTACATATGTTGCCATCATTATAGACATTTACTTTCTATTGAGCCCTTGGTATCAGCTTCTCTTTTACCCCCTCCCCTTGTGACCCCTTGATAAATTATAATTATTATTCTTTATTATTATTTTATTATTTTTATTTTTTAGGCATCACTGCCCTGGTGGTGGGAATAGGAGGCCCAGCCTTTGCTCCTGTGAGCTGGAATTGAACCTCTATCCCAGTGGGCTGCAGTCCCGTGCATATAATTATTTTCATTTCTTACACTGACAACTCCACACTACATCCTTCCCCCATGGGTTCTGCAGTTTATACCCCTGGAAGTGTATATGTGTGTGATTATGTGTTAATCATTGTGATCAGTTTCCCTTCCACCCTTCTATTCCCCACCTTTTCCCTACCCTTCTGGTATCGTTACTCCCATTCCTGTTCTTAGGTTCCATGTGTCCAGAGCTCGTACCTCTTATCTGCAACTGTGCACATGCTCTGGTCTGGCCTGAAGAGAAAGGCAGAACTGGGGTCATGATAGTGGGGGGTGAGGAAGCCTCAGAGAACCAGAGGAATATTGTATGTTTCATCGGTACTTTCTTGCACGCTGGTTGATTAATCCCTTCCATCTGTGAGGGGATATCCCGCTGTTGATAGATAGGTTTGGGGTCTCTGCTCCAACCTTCCTCATCCTCAACAATGTGTTGTTTTGTTTTGTTTTGTTTGTTTGTTTGTTTGTTTGGGGCCTTCTGGTGCCTGTTACTGAGTCCAGAGGACACATGCAAATTTTTTTGAATGCCAATGATTGATTATGAAGCAAGAATCCAGGTGTCCTCCTCAGTCGAGTGCGAAGATAAAATAAAGACATTTTGTAGATACTCAAGGCATGAAGATAAATCACTTATTATTCTGTGTAAGCTTTCCTTGGATAAGTACTACAGCAAACAAACGAGAGAGAGAGAGAGAGAGAGAGAGAGAGACAGAGAGAGACAGAGAGAAAAGACAAAAGGTAGTAGAGGGAGGGTTCAAGAAAGAGGTGAACTTGGGCAGTGTCCTCCAACCTGAATGTGCATCAGACTCACTCAGAGGGACTGTGGAAACAGAGCCGTGGGCTCCCCTGATTCAGTAGTTTCTGATTCAGTAGACTAAGCTGTGACCTGAGAACTTGCTTTCCTCCCAAGTCCAGGTGACGTTGATGCTGATGGCCAGTGGCATGGCTGAGGAGACACTTTCCTGTCCAAATAATTGTATCCTGAGCATCTGTCACCTAGACACTGCAATGAATTCATGGTGCTGTGGATGGGACAGTTGGTGTCAGAATTGATACGAAGACTGGGGGCTGGGAGCACATCTGGCTTCAGGCTTGGGCAATCCTAATGCCTTGGATTTCCCTTTTCCCTGGCGAAGTGAGAGGGAGCCCTGGGGGTGCATCGTGGCGATGTGGTGGGCAGCTGGCCCCAGGGTAGGCGGTGGTCCCAGGGGAGGAAGAGGAGGCTGTCTTCTCTTATAAACAGGTACAGCCTGGAAGCCCACTGGGGCACTTCTCCCCTGCCCGGTGGGGTTGGCATTGACTGGATGATGGCAGTGAGGGTTACGACAACGGCGGAGGAGGTCAGACATCACGCCCACATCGTTCTTCTTCACGGACGCTTTACACGATGTCCTAGCTTAAATTGGTGGGACTTCGTGGTCCAGACTTCTTTCTTTCATGCCCCTGTGAGCCTTTGGGGCAAGTGTCAAAGATCTGAGATCATTTCCTTTATACAATCAACAAGGTGTCAATGCAATGTCAGTCATTGCAAAGTGGCATTCTGAATGCATTACAACTCCTCTTGAAGTCACTCAACTATCGCCTTGGATCGTGGTCATGTGGTGTCCGCGGTTATGCACTGGGCTGTTAGCTGCAAGACCAGCAGATTGGAACCAGCAGCTGCTCCATCAAAGAAAGATGGGTCGTTTTGACTCTCGTAAAGAGTCCCAGCCTGGAAACCCACAGGGGCAGTTCTCGTCTGTTCTACTGCGTGGCTGCGAATCAGCACTTACTGGCTGGCAGTGAGTTTGGCTTGGGTTGGACCAGCGGTTCTCAACCTTCCTAATGCCACGACCCTTTAATACACTTCCTCTGTTCGGATGATCCCTCACCCATAAAATTATGTTCATTGCTACTTCGTAACTATAATCTTGCTAGTGTCATGCATCAGGCAACCCCTGTAGAAGGGTCATTCGACCCTCAAAGAGGTCACAACCCACAGGTTGAGAACCGCTGGGTTAGTCAGTAATAGCAAAAAATGAGATATGGGTCTGTATGTCTACACATAGACGCTGTCTTCGACACAGACTTAATTATTAAGCAGGTTGCATCACAGCATGAATAGTATGATACCATTAAAGCCAAAAAAAGTTACATAATGCAGATGGAGTTAGGTTAAAACTTACAACTCTGATCTTACTTAGGATCATTTAAATTTGGTTTGGTTTCTAATATTTTCTACTTTCCTTGCAATTGAGGTTTTCACCTGGTTTACTTTGCTAATTGTGTCAGTTTGCTTTTAAATATTTTTCTGTATCCAAGATAGCTAATTCCACAAAGGTGGCAGGGGAGTTTGGGGGGAATGAGGAGCTAATAACGATGAGTACAAGAATGAAGAAAATGTTCTACAACTGATGTGGTGATGATTGTACAACTTTTCTGAATATGACTGAACTACTGAATTGTGTGATATGTGGATTATATGCCAATAAAACTGTTGGGGGGGGCTGAGCCCCGGTGGCGTAGTGGTTGTGCGCGGGACTGTGGCCCACTAGGACAGAGGTTCAATTCCAGCAGTGGGACTGGGCCTTCTACTCCCACCGCTGGAGAGCAGTGATGCCCCCCCCCCAAAAAAAAAACTGTTGGGGGAAAACTGGTACATAAATGGGTTACAAGCTATTTAAAGATATATGCATGTGCAAACAGGTCTTAGTGTCCCCTCTGTGTAGGAGCAGTCAGCTGGTTTGGGGAGAACAGTGGACTCACATAAACACACACACGCACACACACGTTCAAGGCTGACGCTCAACTGTCCAGAGCTGTTCAGCATCAGCCCATCCTTCCTGCACAGTGAGCACTCCGGGATGGGGATATTGTGTTTTCCAAGAATTCTAAACATTTCCCAGACTTTCTGCAAGCAACTTTTAGCTATCCTAAAAGCTTAACATTACAGAGATGAGAGTTTGGTGGCTCAACCTGGGTGGAGGGGCCATTTGTCCCCCTCAATCTTCCTGGCATGGTATGGGGAGAGAATAGGCTAATGACTAAACTCCAAGAATCTCTGGGGGTCAGACCCTGGCTACAATAGAAAGCTCCCCAGGTGATTCCAATGATCAACCAAAGTTGCCAACAACTGCTTTGAAGATGCGCTAAGCAAGCTATTACGAGAGGTGGAAACCGTCAAGAGGGATGGCTCAGAGGAGGTGGGATTACTTAGATGCGGGGGCAATCAGTCTATTAAAGGAGGGAACATTTTTATTGACTATAGAAGAGGAATTTTCGGCTGAGCCCCGGTGGCGTAAGTGGTTGAGTGCGGAATTGCAGCCCACGGGCTTGGCGGTTCAAATCCAGCAGCGGCTGGGTAGCACCCACGACCACCAGAGGCAGTGATGCCCACCAAAAAAAAAAAAAAGAAAACTTAAAAAAAAATCACTTTCACAACATAATTCCTGCTCAAGTTATTCATGCTTAAGAAGAGGAATTTTCAATACATATACATGTAAATCTATAATGTCTATACAAATGCAACCATGTAAGTGTAACTATGGATAAGGATTTCCTTCTTAATAAAACTATGAGGGGCTGAGCCCCGGTGGCGTAGTGGTTGAGTGCGGGACTGCGGCCCACTGGCTTGGTGGATCAAATCCACCAGCAGGTCTCCAGGAGCAAGGCTGGGCCTCCTATTCCCACCAGAGGGCAGTGATGCCCCCTCTCCCCCCCAAAAAAAACCCCAAAACTATGATGCCTACATAGGAAAATACATGTAAAACATGTTGATGTGTTTGCACTGTGGAGCTGGCAAAGACCACTGAAAGTACCACAGACTGTCGAAAGGACAAACAAGTCTGTCTTAAAAGAAGTACAGCCAGAGGCTCCTTAGAGGCAAGGACAATGAGGCTTTGCCTCATGTTCATTGGACATGTTATTAGGAGAGACCAGTCCCTGGAGAAGAACATCATGCTGGATAAACTCAGGAGATGAACTGATACTGTGCTGCCGCCATGGGCTCAGGCATGGCAAGCTTTGTGCAGCTGACGCGGGACCAGGTGCCAAAGCTGGGGTTGCTCGGAGCTGGGACTGACTCTCCGGCCCCAAGCAACCACAGCATGTACAAGTGCACCAAAGTCTTGAAATCCACACAAATCTCAGTGCCATTTTCCTTTAGACCCTGTTCTTTGGTAGTGAAGACTCTACAGGGAGTGTCGTGGGTGACGGTGTTGGACCGCTAGCCTCGAGGTGAGCAGTTTGAATGCACACGCCGCTCTGTAGGGAGAGAGAGGAGGTCTTCGGTGTCTACAAAGAGTGACGGTCTCAGAAATACCAGTTCTCTCCTGTCCGACAGGTTCGCTCGGAGTGGCAGTGAGTTCGGGTTTTGTAGCTACATATGGGGCTCCGATCTGACCTAAGCCTGCAGTCAGCAGTGTGAAGCCACAGGTGGCTCCTTGGAGAAAGACCAGGCTTTCTGCCCACAGGCCGGGGACAGCCGCGGCCTCCGAAACCCTTAAGTAGACTCACTGTGAGTTCGAGATTGTCTCCCTTCCAGCAGGTAAGCCTTGATGTTCTTTTAGAATGTACTTAGAAATATGGATGCACTGATTGCGCTTCCTAATTAGGATGCTTTGAGGTAGACTCCCCCCCCCCCCCCCGCCAATATATGTGTTCTCTACCTAACAGATTTCATCTTGAGTTCATTGAGGACAAAGATCAGATCTTGGTGAGGGGGGTTCAAGATGCCACCTCCGGGCACCTGTCACCTGTGGGGTGACTTGGTTCCTCGTTCATCCAATGGCATCAGTAGCTCCCGACAGACTGGTTGTGAAGCTTACATGGGATCATGCAAGTTAAGAGTGCTCAGGACACACCTGCCACGTAGTAAGTGCTCAATTAAAAAGAATTAGATCAATGGATGACAACCATGATGATGTCGCTTTTACAGCAGTGGCTCTGGGTTTGGCTGAAAATTATAATTACATTGGAAGCTATCCCTTTAACGGAATTTTCAATTTCAGGATAAAATTTTTTTGTTTGCATTCTTTACTTTCACAGTTATCAATATATATAATAACCAAAATATATTAAAATATAAATATAATTTTGGCACCAGATACATTTTAATTGAATGCATTTAATTAAATATCATGAAATTCACTTTAGGGATGGGGGCTCACCAAACGGTGAGGGACTGTATTAAGGGGTCGCGGCATCAGGAAGGTTGAGAACCCCTGGTCTGTACAGCTAGGGGTTGGTGTGATTTGAAATCAGCTTGACGGCGGGCGATGGGCTGGTTGATTTGAAAAGGAGGCCGGGCTCACGAGCCACTGTTCTACGGCATGTGGTTCTCACGGGTCTCCGGCACAACACACACGCAGAAAGAGAGTGGCCTGCCCAGAAGGTGAGTGGGGAGAGGGCCCCCGACACCTACCTGCGGAACTAACGCCGGGTGGAAACGCGGTACCTGGGCTTAGTTCCTTACCTTCCATCATCAGGACCTCCGAGCGACACCAAGTACAGATCGTTTGGCGAAAAGGCCAGAGCTTCGATTTTGCCCTTGTGAAGCGACAGCCGAGCCAGCGACAGCCTTTTCGTATAATCCCACAAAATGATATCTGCCTGCGGGAAGAGCATGCCGTCAGAAACACGGGCGCATTTCCCAGGAGCCTCGATGAAAAGGAGCCGGGCAGAGCCGCTGCGCGAGAACCGAGCTCTCGTGGGACACTCCGTGCAGCAGCCCAGCCGGGAGCCATTTGAGAGCAGTGACTCTGGACTCTGGAGCATCATGTGCCACGAGCCACCAGACCCGGGTGTCCAAACAGCAGACTCCTGCTCTCCCCCACCCGACGGAAGGTTTTGAACTGAAGGAAGAGGAAAAGCGCTTAGCCACACGGAAGCAGCAACCTGGAGGGGGGTAGTTCCCCCCCACCGCTGGAATTTCTCTCCTCTAAATCATGGGTAAGGCACATCCCAACCAACTCATCCACCAACCCCTCCCCCCCCCACGCCCCAAATTCACTTCAAAGAGTTGATGCCAAGTCAGAGGCACCCTATCGGACAGTGCAGAACTGTCCCCTGTGGGTTTCTGAGACTGTAACGCTTTATGGGAATAGAACGCTCCATCTTCCTTGCAAGGAGTGGCTGGTGGGTTTGAAGTGCTGACCCTGCGGTTGGCAGCCCAGCACCTAGCCACTGTGGCACCAGGGCTCCTGGAGGGCCATTCACATGGTTCTAAATCATCACACCAGCTCGCGCCACACCCAGAAACAGTTCTAGCCATCAGGTTATGACCGAGTCAATTCCATATCTGACCCGTGTGGCCTGAGGAGGATGCGATCCAAATAGCACCCAAATCGCCCCGGGCAGGAAAAAAGGGTCCCCCAACCCCTGTGCAAAATGAATTCACAGAGTTCTTTCCCGTTTGCTTACCTTAAAGCCCATGAAGGTGACCTGTCCGGAGGCCAGGTAAAGGCCACTCTTCGAGATGGCCACACAGGAGACGTTGTTGCCGTGGCCATGGAGGAAATTCTGCTCCTTCGTATTTATTGACTGAATGAGGACTGTGCAACCCAAAGGGTAAATCAGATGCTCCTGGTCTGGGTGACATTTCATGCCATTGGGTACGTGTCCTACAAGAGAGAAGATTTAAAAAGTAATCATCAGAAACAGCCACAGCTGGATAAGTGCTTCCTTGCACACCCCAGAAGAAAGGCTCTGTAGCTTAGCACCGGTGGCGTAGTGGTTGTGTGCGGGACTGCAGCTCACAGGGTTGGCGGTTCAAATCCAGCAGCAGCTCTCCAGGAGCAAGGCTGGGCTTCCTACTCCCACCAGGGCAGTGATGCACAAAAAAAAACAACAAAAAACTCCCACAGGTAAGAAAGGTTCTGCGATAACCCTTGAGTATAACTCAAAGAAGCTGGTAGGTGACAGGCAATTTGATAAGGAGGTTGGTTTGGTCTATTGTTGTTGGGTGCTTTTAAAATCCACTGCTGGACTCATAAGGAACTCATGCACAATGGAATGAACTGCTGCCTGGAGGTGGGCCACCTTCATGAGACCCTGGGGAACTGGGCTGTGTTAGGCCAGGTAGACTAGAGAAACGCATCCATGGACTCTCTCATATGTATAGGAAAGCGCTTCATATACAAGAGCAATTGAATATTGAAAAAACACCCCAGTCCAGTCCAGCTCAAGTCCATAAGTCTGATATTGGCACATATGTTTGATACCGAGCTATAAAGTCCTCTTCAGACTCATGAAACACATGCAATGGTGCCGAATATCAGACGATCACAGGGCAATGGGTGCAAAGTCTTGTGGACCCAGTGGTGGTAGATGCATCTTAGTGCTGGCGTGGTTCTCCCATTCCCAAAGCAGAGTCGGTCAGCGTGGCTTGTCCAGTTCCCAAGGCACAGAGTCTATCAGCGTAATTTCATGTGTCTTGGCAGAAGAGCGTCTCTCTTAGGCAGTGAGTCCTTGTCAGGAGTGAGCAGAGAGAGTGTGTCTCCCACATCCAGGGAGGAAGAACAGGAATTCCCAGAATCCCATGCCCACACAGAGGCCTCATTGGCTATACAATGATTGACAGACTAGACTCCACCTTCACTTGTCAACCTCTCAAATTGACAAAGGATTATATAACCACCACATGGGCCTTTGTAATCCTTAGGGTTTTCTTTTTGTAGCTGTTGGCATTTTTTTTTATTACATACTTTTATTAGGAGGGACTGAGCCCCGGTGGTGTACTGGTTGTGCGCAGGACTGCGGCCCACTGGGCTGGTGGTTCAAATCCAGCAGCCGTTCTCCAGGAGCAAGGCTGGGGCCATCTACTCCCACCAGAGGGCAGTGATGCCCTCCCTCTCCCCCCCCAAAAAAACAAAAACAAACAAACAAACAAACAAAAGAAATTAAATACTTTTATTAGGGGCTCTGACATTTCTTATCACAATTCATACATTCATCCATTTTGCACGTATACTGCACATTTGTCCATATACTGCCATCATTTTCTTTCCTTTTTAAAATTAAATACTTTCACCGGGGACTCTTACATCTCTTATCACAATCCATACATTCATCTAGTGTGTCAAGAACGTTTGCACATATGCCGTCATCATTGTTGTCAAAGCATTCTCTTCCCACTTGAGCCTGATGTCAGCTTCCCATTCCTTCCCCTCCCTCCCCCACCCTCCCTTCCTCACAAACCCTTGATAAGTTATAGATTAGTATTTTCATATGTCACATCATTATCCTTAGGGTTTTCATGGGTGAACTTTCAGTAGCTCCCTGGGCCTTTCTTCTTCATCTGGAAGTTCCCATGAAACCAGTTTAGCATCTGAATAGCACAAAAACCTCCAGAGAGAGATGAGTGACAACTAAGTAAGGGTGCCGTGTCCAGGAATCAGACCCAGGCATTCTGTGGACTCCCCACATCCCTGCACGAACTAGTCTACAACAGCGCTCCTCAAGATGGAACTGCCTGAAATGCGTCGTTGCTGCTAGGGACCCTGGAGTTGAGTCTGATCCATAACAAACCAACGCACAGCAGAATAAACCATTGCCCAGCCCCGTGACATCCTCACAATTGTTTGATCCCATTGTCTTAGCCCTTGTGTCCATCCATCTTATGAAGCACCTTCTTCTTTTTTTTGCTGACTCTCTACTTTACCATGATGTCCCTCTCCAGAGACTGGCCCTGCTTCACGCTTCGTGAACTGAATTTCACACGTGTCCATGGTAGTGATGTCTTCTGGTTGGCTATCTCTATGCGTGGATTTTGCTTTGTTTCTGGAAAAAGCAACTTCCGAGTGAGGTCAGAGCTCACTTCTGGTACCATCATGTGTTAGTCCAGGTAGACTAGAGAAACAGATTCATAGATACTCACATGTGTACAAGAAAGAGCTTTATATAAAAGAGTAATTGTATATTAAGAAGACATCCCGGGCTGAGCCCTGGTGGTGTAGTGGTTGAGAGTGGCCCATGAGCTTGGCGGTTCAAATCCAGCAGCAGTTCTCCGGGAGCAAGGCTGGGTAGCTCCCCTGACCACCAGAGGGCAGTGATGCCACCCCCCCCCCCAAAAGAAAACATCCCTTGCAATTATATAAATGAAACAAAAATAAACAGATTAAAAAATATTAAAAAACACAAACAAAAGAAAACATTCCAGCCCAGTCCTGATCAAGACCATAAGCTTGATATTAGCCCATATGTCCGATACCAGTCTATAAAGGTCCTCTTCAGACTCACGAAGCACATGCAATGATGCCAAATGCAGGAAGATCACAGACCCATGGGTGGAAGGTCTTCTCGAAGAGTAGTGATGATAAAAACATCCCAGTGCTGGTGTGGGTCTCCACATGGCTTCTCCAGCTCCAGGGCTCTGGCTCCATCAGCAAGTCAACAGGAATGTCTTGCAGGGAGATGAAGCAGAGAGTGTCTCCCACCTCCAGGGAGGAAAACCATAGTTCTCAGATCCTTTGGAGAAGGCTATGCCCACACAGAAGCCTCATTGACTATGAGCTGATTGGCAGGCTAGACTCCACCCCTTCTTAAATTGACAGATTACATCATGTCACAGATAACATCAAGCTTTGGATAGCATGTCCAAAGTATGTGAGAGAAAGTTATCACCTCGCTTCTAAGGTGCATTCAAGCTGTACTTCTTTGGATACAGATTTGTTCATTCTTCTGGAAGTCCATGGTATTATTCAATATTCTTTGCTAAATCCACAGTTTAAAGGCATCAATTCTATGGTCTTTTTTATCCTTTGTTCAGCATAGGAAGTAATTGAAAATAACTTCAGTTGGGTCAGGAGACCTTAATTTCTCAAAGTGACATTTTTGTTGTTTAATCCTTTTTTTAAAATTTTTTAAATTTTTATTTATTTTATTTATTTATTATTTTTTTTTAGGCATCACTGCCCTGGTGGTGGGAGTAGGAGGCCCAGCTTTTGCTCCTGTCCCGCACACAACCACTACACCACCAGGGCTCAGCCCTTGTTGTCTAATCCTTTGAAGAGATCTTCTATAGCAGATTTGCCCAATGTGATACATCATTTGAATTTTTGACTGTGGTGTTGATTGTAGAGTCAAGTAAAATGAAATCTTCGCAATTTCAATATATCCTCCATTTAATCGTGAAATTGCTTACTGATCCAGTTATGAAGAGCTTTGTTTCTTCATATTGAGGTATAATTTTAACTCAAGGCTTCATTAGTGCTTCAAATCCTCTTCAATTTCAGCCAGAATGGTGTGCCATTTACATATCTGCATTTGATAATGGACAACATTACAAAGAATGGAAATTCTGGAACATGTAATTATACTCATGTGAAACCCATACATAGACCAAGACTTAGTCATCTAAACAAAAGGTGGTGATCTAAACAGAATGAAACCTTTACACCAAAATTTCCTTTCTATGACTCCCTGCTTGATATTTTGTGGCCAATTCTTCCATTATCTAAATCTTCCAGTTTTAGAATCCTGGTCATCAGGACTCCATCCCAAGGCCCTTCTTTAAAGAATTGGCTTAGACTCCTTCCAATCTGAACCAGGTCCAAGAGCATGCTCAGTCCATGTATCTGTCTAACTGACTCTAACTAAGCCCAAGAATCACTGGAAAGAACATACTATCTGACTCACTGTTCTCTCCAACTGCATATTCAAGTGATTGGTGCATCAAGAGAACATCTGGAAGAATATAAGTCAAAACTTGGATTTCTGTTTATGGACAAGGATGGGTTAGAGGCCAGAGAGGGATTAGAAGAGGGACTGGAAGCATCAGGGGATAAAAGACACAAGTGATTCTAATTCGGGGAAGCCTATCATAGGTTGGTCACCAGTCGCTTGACTGCATAGACAATGAAGTCCCTCTCTGTTTCTCTTGCATGCAGTGTCCTCTTTCTTTCACTTGGCTAATAAAGAAGGACAGAGACTCATAAAACAAGAACAAAATAATAGTGTGTGCTTCACATCAGGAATCAGGGTTGAATTCTTTCATCATGATTATCCAATCTGTAGGTATAGCGAATAATCCAAGAAGTTGGACAATAGGACGAAAAAGAGGCATAAGAATTGGAGAAAGATTAATGAATAAGTTGTTGAGCAGATACCTTGAAATGTAGAATCTGATTTCAGATTGGAAGAGGGACTCGGGATTCTGCATTTCTAATAAGCTTCTAGGTAACAGAGGCTGGCTGAGTCATTGACCAGACCCTAGCTCCAGTTCTTGTCATCCTAAAAACAATCACATTCCTAGAAGTCTGCCTGGGAGAGGGCACAGGATAAGGAGCATGAAACTCCATTAACTCAGATCAAACTTGGAAAAAGCCAAAAATTTGGTTTCCAGTCAAGTAACTATCGGGTACTCTGAAGAAGACCAGAACACCCAAGATATGACACTAGTCCTTAGGCAGGTCTCCATTCTTCAGCTAGTTGTTAAAACTGACCTTAACATGCATAAACCTTTGTAAATATGCAATGGACTTAGGCCTACATCAGTATTATTCTTTGATCAGAATTGGCTAATGTTATTCTTGCATATTTATTTTATAAGCTACAAGAGCTTAAATTCTGGACATATGGGCAACAATGAAAGGCTCAAGTCCCGAAATCCCCACATGGATTAATCCTGCATTGAATTCCTTCTGACTTCCAACCAGGTAAGTGAACAGTCCTGCCCTCAGACAGAGTGTAGTAAAATTGGGTTATCTTCATCTACCTCATCAATTCCAGAAGGGAAGTCTGCCTTGAGGACTTACCTGGGTGTGTCTTGGATGGAGACTGTCATACTGGGGTCCTGAAGTAATGAGTACCTTCTCCCTGCCCTCATTCAAAGGCCCTATATCAATTTCTTTCTTTTCTTTTCTTTTCTTTTTTTTGGGGGGCATCACTGCTCTCCGGTGGTGGGAGTAGGAGGCCCTCTTTTTTTGGGGGGGGCATCACTGCTCTCCGGTGGTGGGAGCAGGAGGCCCAGCGCCACTGCTGGAATTGAACCTCCGTCCCAATGGGCTGCAGTTCCGCGCACAACCACTACGCCACCGGGGCTCAGCCCCCCTTTTTCTTTTTAAAATAATTTTATTGGGGGCTCATACAACTCGTATCACAATCTATACATCATGCATTATACCAAGCACATTTGTATATTTGTTACCATCATCATTTTTCTTTTTTGGGGGGGTATCACTGCCTTCTGGTGGTGTGGGAGCTACCCAGTGCTGCTCCTGAGAAACGCCGCTGGATTTGAACCACCAAACCCGCGGGCTGCAGTCCCATACTCAACCACTTATGCCACCGGGGCTCAGCCCACCATCATCATTTTCAAAACATTTTCTTTCTACTTGAGGACTTGGTATGAGCTCTTCATTTTCCCCACCCTCCTTCTTTCCCTCATGGACCCTTGAATATTTATAAATTATCATTTTTCCATGTATTACATTGACCAATGTCTCCCTTCACCCACTTTTATGTTGTCCAGGTCCCCGGAAGGGGGTTATATGTAGATCATTGTGATTGGTTTCCCCTTTCTTTCCCGACTTTCCCCTCCCCCTTCTCCGCCCAATATTGGTCCTGAGGGGTTTATCTGCCCTGGATTCTATGTTTTTCCAGCTCTTTTCTGTACCTGTGTACATCCTCTGGACTAGCCAGATTTGTAAGGTAGAATTGGGGTCATGATAGTGGGGGTGGAAGAAGCATTAAAGAGCTAGCGGAAAGTTGTATGTGTATGTTTCATCGGTGCTATACTGTACTCTAATTGGCTCATCATATCCCAAGACCCTTCTGTCAGGGGATGTCCAATTGCCTACAGGTGGACTTTGGGTCTCCACTCTGCACTACCCCTCATTCACCTTGATATGATTTCTTGTTCTGGGTCTTTGATGCTTGATTCCTGATCCTATCAACACTCATGATCACACAACCTGGTGTGCTTCTTCCATGTGGGCTTTGTTGCTACTGAAATAGATAGCCACTTGTTTATCTTTGCCGTTAAGATTCCAGATGCTATATCATTTGATAGCAGGGCACCATGAGCTTTCTTCACTGCATTTGCTTATGCACCCACTTTATCTTCAGCAATCATGCCAGGAAGGTGAACCTCATGAAATTCCAGTTTAATAGAACAAAGTGTTCTTGCATTGAGGGTGTTCTTGAGTAGAGGCCATAGGTTCATCTGCTACTTTAATACTAAACCTATAAGTATATTTACATAGGTCTATTTCTCAACTCTAGATCAATTTTATAAGCTCTTATGTCTAATGTAAGTGTTTGGACTGGGTCAGGACCAGACAGTCCCTTCACAGAGCTTCAGCCCCTTGCACCAGCCTCATAGGAGGAAATGAACAAACTGTTGAACTTTGTAATCCCTGACTCTGGCATTTCAGTTTCCCCTGTCTCTAGCATTTCACAGAGTTTATCTTCTGGAAGGGTACAGCCCTTCACAAAGCTTATCTCCCTGGGAAGGGCACAGCACCTCTCACTAGCAATCCAGGAAGCAAGTTTGCAAAACAATATGATTTGCTACTAAGTATCTCCAAATCTGAGAACACAGAGACTTCCTCCCCTTTTACCAGCCCACATGCCTTTAGTTCATACCCTATCTATGTCCCATCACCCCAGTACCAGGCA
Source organism: Nesogale talazaci (assembly GCA_004026705.1). Classification (NCBI taxonomy): domain Eukaryota; kingdom Metazoa; phylum Chordata; class Mammalia; order Afrosoricida; family Tenrecidae; genus Nesogale; species Nesogale talazaci. The sequence continues at coordinate 1,608 of PVJH01032828.1, read as the reverse complement.
TGGCTTCTCTAGTCCAACTCGTTAGGTTGCAGACCCCCTCCAGGAGTTCTTTTCCCAATAAAGCCTTTTTGTACTTTTCATTCCTACCTAAAGCTCTATCTACTTTCTGTGTCTCAACCTCTCAGTAAGGTGCATGTTCTGATTAGGAGCAATTTCCTGCGTCTGTAGTCCCATCTGTAGCTGTGATGGGTTGATTTGGCACTAATCTTGTTTTTTTTAGTTTCCTTTGCCTTCATGTCCTTTTTAAGTGCTCCAATCTCTGACTTTGTCTTGTTTTTTTCCTGTTGAAGACTACCTGTTCCCCTTACATTCTACTTGAGATTGAGATTGTCCTTTGTACCCCAAGACAGCAGCCGAAACTTTAAAGTCAGGTTGCCTATTTTAAAAGTCGTCTTTGTATTTTTTTATTGAAATGAGGTTAGATTAATTTTTTTCAATGATTTTATTTGCATAGATTAATTTAAAGAGAGATACATTTTATAAGCTTTTCTTATGGCACTTTCCCCCCAAATGGAGTATGTTTTACCCTTAAGTCTCCTTAAAATGAAATAAAAACCATCTCACTGTGGCTTAGGAGAAGGTTTACAGAGCAGGCCATGAGTTTCACACTTAATAATTCATATACATTGTTTTTCAACTCATCCATTTGAATTCCCTCAATGTGCCTTCGCTTAACCTGTTTCCTAACTCTTTATACCTTGTCCCTGGGTAAGTGCTGCCCTCTTGTTCACTGTCGTAATCTGAAAAGGTTGATTATTCTTACATGGAGCCAGTCTCCTTTTATATTCCTCAGTAGCAATTTCAAAGCCAGGGGGCATGTTGAGTTAGGAGTTGGACTTTAAGGCCAACAATTTGAAACCATGTATGACCTTTTTTTGTGTGTGTGGGCATCACTGCCTCCGGTGGTCGTGGGCGCTACCCAGTGCTGCTCCTGAGAGCTGCCGCTGGATTTGAACCGCCAAGCCCGCGGGCTGCAGTTCCGCACTCAACCACTTAGGCCACCGGGGCTCAGCCCACCATGTATGACCTTTTAATCCAAGTGTAATTCATGTATAACCTGTCTCCAGGGGGGCAGATGAGGCGTTTAGGTAGCCAGACTAGGGACCCGGAGCCTGTCCCACCCATGCTGGTGAAGGCGAACTGGGAATGCTCACATTTTGACCCCACGCCAGGTGGGTGGTTCACCTGGGCGGCTGAAACTAGGCCCAGACCCAGCACATCACACGGGTGGGCTTACTTCAGCCACTGGCGTCAACCAGTAGCTTCAACCTCCCTCCCCAGCAGAGGTTTCAAATAACCTGGCGGTGGGAAGTTCTCTTTTTTACCCTGCTGCTGGGCCCACTCTCGCCATGCCGCACTCTCTCTGGTCTGCGTGCCCGACATGCGGCTGTGCTGTTGCACGAGATTGCCCGTGTCCACTTGAGCACTTCTGCGGGGTTTCCACGAGGCTTGGCGCTGCCCTGAACTAGGGGGTAGTACCCTTTTGAGACTGTAAAACCTGAGACTTCTCTCTCCCTTCATAAAAATGCATTAGGATTATAAAACAGGCTTTGGCATGAATTCTTTCTGTTCGAAGCGGAAAACCAAGGTATTACTCACTGAAGAAAC
>PVJH01032827.1:0-22251 GCA_004026705.1 Nesogale talazaci | reverse complement strand
CCATGCCACTAACAAAATTAAGATTCAACTAAAGCAGGCCTATGACATCAACCACTACCTGTATGTCAGTTTGTTCGTATGTCCGTGGCTCGGATGTTCTCTGATGCTAGAGGCTATGTCACTGGCATTTCAACTACCATCAGGGTCACCCAAAGTGAATAGCAGAGCTTCAGGATGAAGAACAGACTATGAAAAAAGGATAGACTGTCCATTTCTGAGGAATTAGCCACTGGAAAACCTATGCATAGCATCAAAACACTGCCAGTTACTGGAAACCTAATGAACAAAAGCAGAATATGGTCAGAAATAGTGCCAGAAGATGGGCCCACAGGGTAAAAAGTTATTCTCATATATATATGTGTGTGTGTATGTATGTATATATACATATATATTTCTAAAGAAAATCATATGGTTTAGAAATGACAGGCATGACAAATCAAGAGCAATGGCATTGGATTCATCATCGAAACGGACATTGCAGAGAAGTGGATGAGGGGAGACATCAGATGATGTCAGATATAACAAAATAATAATAATTTGTAAATTATCAGGGGTTCATGGAGAAGGAGGGAGCAGGGAGGGAGGGGGGAAATGAGCGGATACCAGGGGCTCAAGTGGAAAGCAAGTGTTTTGAGAATGATAAGGGCAACAAATGTACAAAAGTGCTTGGCACAATGGATGTATGTGTGGATTGTGATGAGTTGTACGAGCCCCCAATAAAATGAATTTTTTTCAAGTGGACATTGCAAGATCTCTCTTGGAGTAAAATGCTATTTGTGATAGAATGATGTCTATTCATATACCTGGTAGTCCAATCAATATAATATTTATTCAGAGAAAAGACCGAAGTGAAGGATTTAACCATGTTTAGATCCACAATCAATGCTTATGGAAATGGTAGTCAGGAGATCAAAAGAAACATTAGCAAAGCTGCGCAAGACCTCCTTAAAGTGTGGAAAACAAGAATGGTGTTGAGGACTAAGTTATGTCTGACCCGAGTCATGGAATTTCCCATTGCCTCATGCATATGTGAAAGCTGGACATTGAATAATGTGGCAGTCACGTACTCTTGTGTCAATTTCATGATTGGGAGTCCAGGGGTGGAGTCTAGTCTGTCACTCTGGAGATAGCCAATGAGACGTCTGTGTGGGCATAGCTTTCTCCTGAGAATTCTGGGAGGCCTCGCAGTATTTCTCAATTAGAGAACAGAGACTTGACTCAGTCTCTTGGGGTAGGTCTACTGACAAGATAAGATGGTAGGACACTGATAGATTATGAGTCCTGGAACCTGGAGGAACCAGAGGAGAAGCCACATGGGCTTACCCTGATGGAAGCAGACCTCTGGGGCCAGAGAAGCCACAAAGAGAACTGCCAATGGATACTGCTGGTGAACCCTGAGCCCTGGAAGTGAGGAGCCATGGGGAGACCCCTGCCAGCACTGGGATACTTCTACTGCACACTTTGTGAGTCAGAAGGAGACTTTATAGATTAGTATCAGACATATGGGCTAATATCAGGCTTTTAGACTGGACTGGGTTAGGATGCTCTCTCAATGTTCCATTCCTCTTTTATATAAACCTTTCCCTTATATCCATATGCATGTTTATGAATTTGTTTCTCTAGTCTACCCGGACTAACACAAATAAGGAAGCCCAACCAAAAAAATCATGCTGTGAACTATCAGGTTGGTGAAGAATACTGGAAATATGAATTGTGAAAAGAACTAACAAAAGAACCAACAAATCTCTCTTGTAAGTACAGCCAGAATGTTCCTAAAAGGCAAGGATGGTGATACTTTGTATTACCGAATTTGGACATGTTATCAGAAGAGATCGGTCCCAACAAGGAAGAAGAAAATGTTCTGAAATTGATTGTGGTCATGATTGTGTGCCTCTTCTTGATATGGCTGAACTACTGAGTTGTTTGATATGTGGATGAAGTACCAATAAAACTGTGAGGAGGAGGAGGAGGAGGCAGAGGTGGCAGCAGAGGAGGAGAGACCGGTCCTTTAGAATCATGTTTGGTCAAGTGAAAATTCAGTGACAAAGAGGAAGACCCTTGATGAGATGGAGTGACACAGTAGCTCAGGGATGCTCAGCCTTCCTAATGCCATGACCCTTTCATACAGATCCTCATGTTGTGGAAACCCCCCCAACCATAAAATTATTTTCATTGCTACTTCACTGTCATTTTGCTACTCTGATGAATCGCCATGCAAATATCTGATAGGCAGGATGTATTTTCATTATAAATTGAACATCGTGAAAGCATAGTGACTCATCACAAAAGCAATAGGTCATTCTATATTGTGAAATAGGTATTTCTTGGGGAGGGCGGGGGGCATCACTGCCTCTGGTGGTCATGGGCGCTACCCAGTGCTACTCCTGAGAGCCGCCGCTGGATTTGAACCGCCAAACCTGGAGGCTGCAGTCCCGCACTCAACCACGTACGGCACCGGGGCTCAGCCCCGAAATAGCTATTTCTAATGACAAATAAATGAAGTTTTTTCTTGAAGCGTGGTGTAGCATGGCTAACAGTCTTCACGCCGGGTACTTGTCTCTGGGCATATCTGCATGTGGGCAGAGCCTCCTAGAGATGGATAGAAGAGAAGTGTCTCGTTTCCTAAAACCATGGGAAGTATGTGTTCTCCGATGGTCTTAGGCAACCCCTGTGAAAAGGTCATTCGACCCCCTCACAAGTTGAGAACCGCCGCAGTAGCTGCACCAAAGGGCTTAAACATACGAGCAATTATTAGAATGGCACAGGACAGGGTGGTGTTTGTTCTGTTGGATAGGATGATTCTGAGTTGAAACCAACTCCACAGGAGCTAACAACAAAACCATCAGCTCACATGCTTCCCACTGCTGAGGAATTGTTCAGAAAGGTGTAAGTGACAAAATACAAGCCATGAAGTCTTGATTGCAGGATTTCGGCGGGTTTCATGCAAGGCAGTTTTCTCACTCTTAAGAGAGCACTTTTAGTAACCATTCATTTTTCTCCTCTGAAACACAGAAACAACCCCCAGTATATCTAACGCTACATTTGCACTGTGAGGAAAGTTTATTTGATGATGAAGCCTCCATACCCAGGAATGACCAGCTAGAGTTATCGCAATGACTAAGCACCAGAGCCACAAACGTTCTCAAATGTATTTGGCCTACCACCAGTTTTTCAGGACAAAAAAAAAAAAATTACCCAGCACCACCCCCCCCCACCACCCCCTTGCAATTAAAAACTTTTGTACTATAGCCCATAATACAGGATAAGGTGTAGGTATCTGCTTTTGCAGTCCCACTGGATTTTTACAGCCCTCTGCCCCCAGGGGCGATATCACCCAAATTGGGAAACTGCATCTAGACTATTGTCCAGTAGTATGAGGCAACCTAGTTCCCGATGGCTTAAGCCAGCTAGAAACTTGTTCACAGTTACTGGCAGCAGAAAATATTTCAACAATAAACCCTTTGCCAATCAGAAAGAGGGGAAGAGTGCCTTGTAAGGAAGTCAGTTATGAGGCCCCAAAGTTTCCCATTGTTCCAACTAGAAAATGGTGATAAAAATTCGTACATTGCAGAAAAAGCAAGCTAATGCTTACGTGGTGTTTTTTTGTTTTGTTTTGTTTTGTTTATTTCCGAAAGGCAGTTGGCAGTTCTGTGTACAAGTTGGCAGAGGCCTGCCGAGGTCCTCACAGAGTCCCTTGTCAAGTTGACCAGTGACTGAGAGGTAAGACAGGGTAAGGTCAGGGAGAAGACAGTACCTTCCCCCCACCCCCTCTCTTCCCCATAGCCTTCCAATAGTTCAGTGATTCTTACTTCAGTACTTCAAAACAAATGTTGCCATGCCTAATGTTTAAGGTCACACCTATGAGTTCTCACTACAACCTTAAACAGTTGTGAGGGATATGCTTCCCATTTTACTGCAAATACTGAACATAAATCTAAAACTATTAAATCAGCCTGAAAAAAAAGGGAACCTAGAGATAATGATTATTTTCTCCCTTTTTAAGAAATTGCAGTGCATTGATCCGTAAGTTATCAAGGGTTCATGAGGGAGGGGACAGCGGGAACGGAGGAGAAAAATGAGGAGCTGATACCAAGGCTTTAAATAGAAAGCAAAGGTTTTGAGAATGATGAGGGCAGTGAATGTACAAATGTGCTCGAGAATGATGAGGGCAGCAAATGTACAAACGTGTTTGACATACAATGGATGGAAGCATAGATTGTGATTAGCGTTGTATGAGTCCCCAATAAAAAGAATCTTAATTATAGTGTATCTATATACAAGAGAGCATTCGGTGATTCAACAGTCTGTACATGTACCCTTCAATGACATTGATTGTATTCTTCATGCTGAACATCCTTATCTTCTTTTTTTTTTTTTTGTCTATCATTACCATAAACTCAAGGCTCTCCCAAGTAGGAGCTCCTGCTTTCCCACTCCTTCTCTCCCATCCACTAGGAAGCTTCAGTTTTGGCGGGTGAGAAAAAAAACAAAAAGCTTCAGTTTTTGTATCTTTGCTACTTCATTTAAGTGAGATCATACCCTATAGTATTAGACTCTTGTTCAAATCCAGCAGCAGCTCTCCAAGAGCAAGACTGGGCTTCCTACTTCCACCAGGGCAGTAATGCCACACACACTACAGTAGTCACCTCTTGTGTCTAGCTTTCTGGCTCAGCATGTTTCCAAGGGGCATCAATGTAATGGCATGTGTCAGCACTTTATTCACCTTTACGGCTAAGTAATATCCCATTTATTTATGTAACACATTTTGTTTACGCAAGTGTGTATTAGTGGGGGGCATATTTAGGTTGTTTCCATCATGTGTGTGTGTAAAGCACTGTTGTGACCATTGGTGGACCAGTTACTGTCTTTCCTTCTGTGTTCCCATTTTCTACATATATACTTAGGATTAGGGTTATAGGGTCAATCTTTTGAGGAAGCATCAAACTGTTTTCCATTTACAGAGTTAATTTTACATTGCCATGGATGGGGATTACAAGAGCCCATAAGGGAAGAGCCAGTGTGCTTAGTGATGCTGGTAGTTATATAATCTCATGTCAACTGATAAGTAAGTGTAGGAGTGGAGTCTAGTTTATGGGCGTGGCCTTCTAATGAGGAGTCTGGAAACTTCCTCTCTTTCTCCCTGAAGATGAACCACAACTCACTCTCTCTCTCTCTCTCTCTCTCTCTCTCTCTCTCTCTCACACACACACACACACACATACACATTCATATGTAGCCATGCTGAGACTTGAGTAACCCATGTAGAACAGACCTGCACCAGTCCTATACTGTAATGCTTCCACCACCACTGGATCCACAAGACTTTTCACCCACCAGCCTGTGGTCTTCTAACATTCTGCATCCTCATCTGTGGTTGTGTGCCTCTGAAGAGGGATCTATGGACTAGCACTGGACTTATGCACTTGATCTAGACTGGGCTGAGACATCATCCTAATATACAATTGCTCTAATTGATGTAAAGCTCCTTAATATAGTTAGGTGATAGATGGATGGATGGATGGATAGATGATAGATAGATAGATAGATAGATAGATAGATAGATAGATAGATAGATAGATAGATAGATGATGGTTAATTTGTTTCTTGTCAACCCAAACTAACAAAGATTGGTGATGGTTAATAGTAAGAGGTACAGTTTTGAAAAATTACAGGGGCAGTTTCACCCTGTCTTCTGGACTCACTATGAGTCAGAATTGACTCAATGGCAATGAATTTGTTGCTGTTGTTGCTATTGTTCTTGTTGAGTACATAATTACCCTATGAGACTGTTACAGTTATCTCCTATGCCTTGCTTTGACTTGCAAGTCTTGATAGAGTCTAGATTTATCTGTAATTCAGAGTTTGACTTTCTTAAATCTAACATTTAAAACTTGAACTCTTTTGCAAATAGACATTAATCTCCAATGAAGTATCGGGTATTTTTTAATTAAGGTAATCAGACTGATTCATGATCCCCTCTGGGAGTGCACTGAGGCTCCTAGAAGTGGAATAAGATCTTTTTGAAATGCATGCAAAGCAACCTACCCACTGGTTTCCAGATGATGCCAGCTTCTGTAAGGGTATTGGCTCTCAAGCCTGGCTGCTTGTACAACCACAAACACACCTGCCTATCAAATGGTCATAGAGTCTTCTTTGATAATTTCCTGGCCTCATCTCCAAACTGATCCACTGCAGTGCATGACTTGAGATAGCAGTGGCTTCAAAGGCTCTGTGGTAAGAAACTCCAGATTAGCACTCTGCTTGACTGTAAACTTGAATGTAATACAACCGAAGAAGCCAAGAGGTTCAACTTCCCCTAAACACTGTGTGTAGCAGTCATGTGCTTATGTTAATTTTATGATTGAAATATAGGGATGGAGTCTAGCCTGTTAATCCAGAGATAGCCATTGAGTAGCCAATGAGGCCTCTGTGTGGGCCAAGCTTTCTCCTGAGACTTCTGGGAAATCTCAAGCTATTTCCCTCGTGAAGATAAGAAGCTATCTTCCCCGGTTGTTGGGAGTTAGTCTCAGAGGCGATGAGTCACGAAAAAGACAAGATGGCAGCGTCTGAGAAGCTGGAGGAGCCGGCGGAGAGATAACACAGCTTTGCCCTGATGGAGCCAGACCTCTGAAGCTGGAGTGGCAAGCTGTTGAGGGACCCTGAGCCCTGGAAGTGAGGAGCCGTGTGGGGACCCCTGCCAGAATTCTGCACCCACTGACCCGTGACTTCGTGATTTGGAAGGAGACTTTGTAGACTGATTTCGGGCCTATGGGTTAATATTGGACTTATGACTTTGTACTGGACTGGATTGGGATGCCTTCTCAGTGTCACCTTCCTTTTGTATATAAACCCTTTCCTTATATCCATATGCAAGTCTTTGAAATTTGTTCGTCTAGTCTACCCAGACTAACACACTGTGGGATATAGATTTTTTTCAAAATTGGGCCTATCCTTCTCAGCCAAGACTCAAATGAAAGAGCTGTTGTAAGGATCGATGGGTTAATTCATGCACTTGGAACAGCACATTTCACACTATAATTTGTGTGAGGACCTCCTAAGCTGCAGATTCTGATTCAGTGAGTCTATCTGCGACCTGAGATGCTTCATTTCTGACATGCCACTGGTTGACACAGGCACTGCTGGCTCATGGACCACACTTGGAAACGAAAGGTCCAAGAAGGCTGCCTTCCTTGTTGAGTGTAATCTGTGCTAACTAGGACTATCTGTGTTCAGTTAAGTGTTTGAGGAAGTACAGACCCGAGCTGTACTTACAATATAGTGACAGTGTATTCTGTATTTTCATATCCTTTATCTCATTTAATCTTCACAAGTCTACAAGATGGGGGGCTCAAGTCTCCATTTACAGGTAAGGAAGTTGGGATTCTATGGATGTCCTTAAGACCAATCGCCACTGAATCATTCCTGACTTACTGCAGAGTAGACCTGCGATCCATAGAGTGTTCAATGGCTGACTTTTGGGAAATAGATGACTGGGCCTTGTTACCTAGGTTCCTGTGGGTGAACTTGTACCAGGCGCCATTCTGTTACCAGCTGAGCTAACAATACTTTTTGCACCACCCGGAGACTTGAGACAGTGGATGACTTAGCATGACCAAAGTCCCATTGACTTTGTTTTTTTTAAGAGTCCTTGTTTTTAGGAGGCAAATTCCCACCTACCAGGACATCCTTCAGGCCTGAATCAATGGAAATGCTTGGTCAACCCAGAACAAGAGATGGAGGAGATACTTGGAGATTCAAAGTTTGTTCTCAGAATGCCAAAGCCATGTTTTTTCCTGAATACGGAAAACTGCCTCAAGGCTCAACACAAGAAGTGTGTGTGTGTGTGTGTGTGTGTGTACATTTATGTGTGTGATGGATTGAATTGTATGTGTCCCTTCCAAAAAAGGCATGTGTTGAAACTCTGTCTCTTCTCAGTTCACCATTTATGGTTGCTCTCTCTTTATGTGGAGGGCATCATTCAATGATCTTCTGATTTTATACTTATCTCTAGTCATGCCATTCTTCTTGTCATTTCCTTGTAGGTCATTTTCTCGAGGGCTGCTGATGCGACTGTCATCTTGTTCTTCTGGTTATGACGCTTCACTATCGTCAGGGTGGTTTTTGATTGCTTTGTTTTATTTATTTGACTTGGGATTGGGAAGAATTCCTGAATCTAAACTTTTATGTCCTTCATTTATCTTGAATATTGTCCAGTAGTGCTGCTCCTGAGAGCCACTGCTGGATTTGAACAGCCAAACCCATGGGCCGCAGTCCTGCACTCAACCACTTATGCCACTGGGGCTTAGCCCCAGTAGTTATTTCTTTAGCCATTGTCTCTTCCCCCTTCTGTCAAATCTTGACACCCCGCACACTTCCTCTCTACTTCATGTTTATAATTGCTTCATGTTCCTATGAGTTCACTAATTCTTTCCTATCCTGAATCTGCTATTGAACACATCCATTATTCATTACTATTGTTTTTTCATTGCTGTTATTATTTTATTACCAGAACAAATGCTTGTTTCATTATTATTACTATTATTTACCTCCTTTTAAATTCTGTCTGGCCATTTATATTGTCTCAAACTCTTTGTGTTTTTTATCTCTTATCTCTTTAGTCAGGGTTAAGAATATTTATTTTATATTCTTTATCTAATAGTTATGATCTCGGGATAACAGAACTGCTCCTAATAAACAAGAGGGCTTTAGAAAGTTTGTGGGATGGAGGGAATGTTTGTGGAGACAAGGAACTAAAAGATGGTGGATTTTTTTCCCTGAGCTGCTTTGAAGCTCCCTCACATGTTCTATCCACTGATTTTCTCAAAGTACCTTCCATTCTCACAAGGATTGGAATTTTCTTATTGTTGCACATCATAACCTTTGGAATTCCATGAAGGGAATTCCTCTGAGTTTAGAAAGGATCTCCTTTTGATTGTCCCCAGTGTCTGTATACTCTGTGTGCCTGAGGGCCACATTACATTAAAATTTTCAATTTACTTCTATTCTTTTTCTTTTTTATATTTTATTTTATTGGGGGCTCTCACCTCTATTATCACAATCCATACATCCATTCATTGTATCAAACACATCTGTACAGATGTGGTCATCATCTTTTACAAAACATTTTCTTTCTACTTGAGCCCTTGGTATCTGATCCTCATTTTTCTCCCTCCCCTTACCTCTCTCCCATGTCCCCTTGATAATTTATAAATTATTCTTTTTCCCTCCATGCCAATCAATGCCTGTCTCCTTTCACCGACTTTTCTGTTGTCCATCCCCTGGAAGGGGGACCATACATTGATTATTGTGATTGGTTCCCTCTTTCTCTCCACCCCTTCCACTTCCCTTACCCTCCTAGTATCACTGCTCCCCTTATAAGTCCTAAAGGATATAGCTGTTCTGGATTTCCAGTGTTGCAAGCTCTTATCTGTACCAGTATACATGTTCTGGTCTAGCTAGATTTGCCCTTACTTATTTTAAAACCTTTTGAATAATGGCGTTCAAACACCAGTCCCACTTGGAGCTCAGGCCATGCCACAGCTTCAGGGTCCACTTCACATGGAATGGCAGAAAGACTCCAGTCCAACTCTCCTGAGGACCAATGCATTCTCTCCCTTTATACCTATGACTATCAATACCCCAAGAGACCCACTCACTCATATGACCTGGACACATCCTCACTCCCACTTCATTCCTGCATCTTCTTACAAGGTCATCCACACCTTGAAGATAATGTTTCTTATGTTATCTGACAGTTTTAATTGTTTGGTTGTAGAAAGGTTTTAGGATTTCAAATCTTTCAATTTTCCCAGAAGAGAAATTGCACCTTTTTACTACATTCCCCACTCCCGGCCCCCAGTGCTTAGTAATGATGTTAGATTGTCACAGGCCTCACACTGCAAGCACTTCCAAAATGGAAAAGTTGGATATTATCCACACAAAGGTGCCTTGGGGATAATATTGCTCCAGGGGACTTCCCAGTAACTACTTAGAAGAAAATGGCACCATCGGGAAAAGGTTCCTTGAAGGTGCCTTTCTGTAAGACTTTTCTTTTAGAAGCAGTTACTTGAGTCCCAACTGCCAGGGGAAGGTGTACCCTCCACCCTAATTTCAACTGCAAACTGATACTCCATTAAAGATCATTGCATGGTAATAATGATGACAGTAGTCTAAAGTTGAAGGGCATGTAGTCTTTATAAAATACTTTGATTAGACTTACTTTTTTCTTTAAAGATTTTTCTAAATGGAACCCTGGGTTGGGGAGCTATAAGCCGACAAGCCAGCACCAACCACAATTTATTCTTTCAATGATCCAACCCTTCACATAAAAATGAGAGGCATTCATTTCTTCTTCCCAGTTCAGAAACCTTCGTTTTCTCTTACTCTTCCCCCACCAACCTACGAAGGCAATGCTTGGCATCTTCTCCAACATCCTGATATAACTCAGAACATTCCAGGATGGGAAGATGTTAGGATGGACAATCACCTCGTGTTTCCCGGTGCATGTTTGATGCCTGTTGTTCTCGTTGCTGCTGTTGTTAGGGGCCACCAAGTCTGTTCTGACTCACCATCACATGATGTACCACAGAACAAACATAGCCTTGTCCTGCATGTGAGCCCATGGGTGCAGCCACTGAGTTAATCCATCTCTCTGAGGCTCCTCTTCCTTTTCACTGACTCTCTCTCACCACCAAGCAGGATGCCCCTGTCGAGCAATAACCGTTCTCCAAGGCACGAGACACAGTCTCACCATTTTCACTCCTAAGGAACATTTTGGGTAAAGTTCCTCCACGATCAATGTCTGTCCTTCTGGCAGCCCATGATACTTTCCACATTCTTTGTCAACACCACAGTGGAAATGAATTGGCTCTTCGGTCTTCCTTCTCAATGGCCCAACTTTCACATGTGTACAAAGCAATTGAAAATGCCGTGGCTTGGTCCTACTCAATACTCGTCCTCGTGGAAAGAGCACTAGACTTACAGATGGAATAGCAAAATGTGGCGAAGAAAAGAGATGGTTCCCAATAAGCATCTGGGGCCTTCAAGGACTATTCTACAACAAGCAGCTGTCAAAGGGAGGTGTCCGCTCTGTCCACGTGGAAGAAGCACACTAGGCTGTGGAAGCCCAAAATCCATTTGCAGATCCCCACATGGATTAAGCCTCCTGTGAATCCCCTCTGACCATAGTCCAGGGATGGGAATAGTTTTGCTATTGAGAACATTGGAAAACTGATTATGGCAGATGCAGTTAAGTATACATGTAATATACCCCCTTTTTTAACCTCCCTTATCCATGTTAAAGATGTTTCCATTTTTAACATTTTCTGATTTCAATTCTACTGAGGTTTTTCTCTGCCTGTTTTTGTCATAGTTGTTGGTTTTATTTGTTTGTTCCTTGGTATAGTTTTGCATGATTTTCTTTTGTTAAATCATTTTTTGGGGGGCTCTTACAGCAAATATCACAACCCATATATCAACCCATCCATTGTTCCAAGCACCTTTGAACATATGTTGCCATCATAATTTTCAAAACATTTTCTTTCTACTTGAGCCCTTGCTATCAGCTCTTCCCTGTTTCCCTCACACTTTCTCCCTCATGAACCCTTGATAATTTAGAAATTATTGGGGGGGGGTTTCATGTCTTACACAGGCCCTTTCCTCATTGTTCTGTTGTTCATTCCCGGGGGAGGAGTTATATGTAGATCATTGTGATCAATTCCTTTCTCCCCCTACCCCCACCTTCCCTTTACCCTCCTGAAATCACCACTGGTATTATTAGTCCTGAGGGGGTCATCTGTCCTGGATTCGCTGTGTTGGGAGCTCTTATCTGTACCAGTGTATATGCGCTGGTCTAGCCAGATTTGTAAGGTAGAATTGGGGCTATGATAGTGAGGGTGGGGTGGGGAGGAAGTATGAAAGAACTAGAAGAAAGTTATATGTTTCATTCGTGCTATACTACACCCTGATGGGCTCATCTCTTCCTTGTGACCCTTCCGTAAGGGAATGTCCAATTGCCTATAGATGAGCTTTGGGTCTCCACTCCGTGCTCTCCCTCATTCACATTGATATGATTTTTTGTTCTGGGTCTTTGATGCCTGATACCTGATCCCATCAATACTTCAAGATCACACAGGTTGGTGTGATTCTTCCATGTGGGTTTTGTTGCTTCTCAGCTAGATGGCCACTTGTTTATCTTCAATTCTGTAAGACCCCAGATGCTATATCTTTTGATAGCCAGGTACCATCCACTTTCTTTACCCCATTTGCTTGTGTACCCACTTTGTCTTTAGTGATCATGTCAGGGAAGGTGAGCATTACAGAATACTCAGTTATTAGAGCAAAGTGTTCTTGCAATGAGGGAGTACTTGAGTAGAGGCCCAATGTCTGTCTGCTACCTTAAAGCTTAATATATACATATATGTTCAGAGATCTATTTCCATTTTCTATTTATGAAATCCAGGAGAAGTAATTCTACAAGGGCAGTAACTGGATTGGTAATTACTTAGTGGCATAGCAGGCGAGGCTGGGGAGAAATGGGGACCCTAGCCACAATGAATACGAGCTAGAAGAAAATGTTCTGAAATTGATTGTGATGATGATTGCAGAACTCTTCTTCATATGATGGAACTATTAAATTGTATGATGTGTGAATTATATGGAAATGAAATTATAAAAAAGAAAATATCATGGCATGAGTCAGGTATATATCATATTAATTCTCAATGTAACATCTTTGCTCTTTAATGCATTAGTCTTGTACAGCAACTTTGTCCGATGCAATAACTTCACCTTTTGATTTCTTGATTGCTACTTCCATGAAATATAATTGTGGAGCCAAGCTAAATGACATCCTTGACAACTTCAATTTTTCTCCATTTACTTTGATGTTATCTATTATCGGTCCAGTGTGAGGGTTTCTGTTTTCTTCACATGGAGTTACAATCCATAGAGAAGGGTGCAGTCTTTGACCTCCATCAACATGTGTCCTAAATCCTCTTCTCTTTCAACAAGCAAGATTATGCCATCTGCCTATCGGAGTTTGTTAAGGAGCCTTCATCCAGTCCTGATGCTTCATTCTTCTTCACATCATCCAACTATTGAGTATTTATCCATCTTCAAAACAGTACATATTTCAAGTCCCCGCCAGGACACAATTATTCCAAAACCAGTGAGGCTTACACATCAAGTTAACAGCTCAAGATCATGCATACGCATAAGGAAACTAAGACTCAAAGCAAGTTGGCAACTTATTTCAGGTCACCCCTAGTGGACGTACAGAGCCAGGTCAAAAACTCAGGACGTCTGCAGCCAAAATCATTGACTGTGCCACTGGGTAGCTAATCTCTTCAAGAACTACCTTCAACTGATGAAGGATAAGCTTACCCTGATATGACTAACCTTCAGGGATTTGTTGGTGCTGTTGAACTGGTTCCAAACCACAGATACTCGAGGTACAACACTGCCCAATCCTGTACTACCCTCACAGTTTTGAGAAGAGCATGGTGTCAGTGTGGGAGGAAGTCTTACTAACTACCAGCAGGATGTAGAAGACAGATCCTTGCTGGCTAAAAGCAAAGAGAACTTACTGATGAAGAACAAAGATCAGAGTCTTCAGTCTGGATTACAACGCAATGTGAAGAAAACAATAATCTTCACAACTGGATCTTCATGGATGGTCTTTGGCTATTGATGTCATGAGGTACTGTCAGATCCAGTCACAGCACTCACAGTATCGTCATTCACAGCAATCCCATGTGACAATGTAGAATAGAACTACTCCCACTGCGTTTCCTTCCCTATAATCTCTCTTAGGAGAGATAACCTCGGTCCTTGGCTTCTCACCAGAAAGAATTCACGCCGAAGTCTGGTTTGTGATCCAAGTGAGTTTATAAAGGATAGAAGTGGCACAAATGTGCAGGACTGCAGTCTGGCCACATTACACTGTGTGTCTGAGCCGCTGGGAGAAAGGGACAGAGGGAAGAATGTTTGACTTTTCAGGGACCCCCTTGGGGAGGCAATATTTGACCCCATTGGCTGAATTAAGCCCGCCTGACCTGGATGGTGTTCCCCCAGGTGTATTGACTTCCTGTCTCAAAGATCTGAATGTGTGCATATCCTCCAGCCTTACACAGCTTCCAACTCCTGTAATAGAGGCAGGAGACTTTGGCATGTTAAGGGACAACCCTTGATTCTGCCTCTAGTTACCTAACACAATCTTTATGGAAGCAGTCCGTCTCCAGGGAAGCATGTGTGGATTCTAACCACCACTTGTTAGCAACCAAGCACCTAACCATCCCACCAGGGCTCCTTAATATAGTACGGGAAGAGCAAGATGGCACAGCGAAGATCAGAACCAAGTTGATAAAAAACAAGTATGAGTGGCGATGATAGGAGGGTGGAAGGAAGGTAGACTATAAGGATCTACATATAAGCTCCTCTCTGGGGTATAGACAACAGGGAAGTGGATGAAGGAAGACATCAGACAGTGTAGGATATGACAAAATAATAATAAGTTAAAAGTTATCAAAGGTTCATGAGGAGAGGGAGCGGGGAGGAAGGGGAAATACGAGGAGCTAATACCAAGGGCTTTAGTAGAAAGAAAATGTTTTGAGAAGGATGATGGCAACAAACGTACAAATGTGTTTTGCATACAATGGATGGATATAATGATTGTGATTTAGAGTTGCATGAGGCCTCCAATAAAATGATTTTTAAAAAATAAATGGATAAAAGAAAGTAAATAAATAAATGGACAGACCAAAGTGGTAAGGAAAGAAAGGAGGAAGACAGAGAGAGAAAGAAAGAGAGAGAGACTCCTTATAAAGTGATTTTTTACTTGATTTACTTTTCTCTTGGGGGGTGGTCAGCTTCAGAAAAGTACAGCATGCACTCATATTTGTCTGAATAACGTTTATCCTATGCACATGCACCCCAAACCCTGAGTCATTGGGAAAAATATCAAAACAGGCCAGAGAAGCCCCTTTCAACAGAGATACAACACTTCAAGGGGCATAGCGCTCTGCCCTGCCAGCATGAGATGGCCTCTGGTCAGTGAGCAGACAGAGCCCTGGACAAGGAAACAAGCACTCCGCTCTCAGCCCCATTCTGATACTCAGAGGCCACATTCCCTTTTCTCTGTTTCTTTCCCTGCCCTGGTACCCTCATCGAAGATAGATATGATCATCTGTTGACGGAAAATAGAAACAGTTATCTAATGTCCTTTTACCCAGGATGACCATTAGATATGGGGGAAAACAACAACTAGCCTTTATAATTACATACCATGTGCCATGTTCTTCTCAGATTTCAATCTGCCAACAACCGTATGAGGTAGTCATCAGTTACTTTAAACAGAAAAGGAAAGCCGGAAAGCAGAGGATTTGATGACTTAGCCCTGGTCATGCAGCTGGAAGCAGGGAACTCAGATTTGAACCTAGGTACATCTGGCTCTAAAGAACCTTGCTTGTGCTACAGGCTAGTCGTTGGGCTGTAAACCCAAGATGAGTCCTTCAACCCCACCAGCTACTCCTCAGGAAAAAAAAAAACAAAGCTTTCTTCTCCCATAAAGATTTATTCTCAGAAAACTAGAGGGGTTGGGGTGGGGAGCCACAGGTGTGGTAAAAGAAAGGTAATGTCAAGGAGTTCAAGAATCAAGAGAATATTCTGAAACTGATGTAGACAGCCATTGGACGATCCTGCTTGATGTGACTGAACGGACATCTCTGTATTCGCTCCCAATAGAATGGTCTTGGAAAAGTCATTTTTTAAAAGAATCATAAAGGAGCCTTCTACTCTGTCCTGCAGGGTCACTGTGAGTCCAAATTTACGAGGTGGCGGTGAGTTTGATATTTTTAGGTGATGTGTGGCTCTAGGAGTTTCAAGGGGCACGAATGGTGAAGCACTCGATGTCCAATGAAAACGTGGTGGCTCGAATCCATCCGGTGGTGCCTCAGAAGATAAACCTGGACACTCTGTTTCCTAAAGGTCAGAGTCTTGAAAACCCTAGGAAGCAGCTCGACTCAGCACACAAGGGTTCACCCTAAATCAGAATTCACTCCATTGCAACTCACAGCAACATATCTGGCCAGAAACCAGACTGGTTACACTGAGCCCTGGTGTACTCAGAATTATTCTCATCTCCTTTTTGAAAAAATCATTTTATTGGCAGCATGTACAACTCATCACAATCCATACATCCATCCATTGTGTCAAGCACATTTACACATTTGCTGCCATCATCATTCTCAAAACATTTGCTTTCTACTTGAGCCCTTGGTGTCAGCTCTTCACTTTCCCCTCCCCTCCTCTCCTCAACCCTTCATAATATATAAATTATTATTATTATTTTGTCATGTCTTACACTGTCCAATGTCTCCCTTCACCCACTTTTCTGTTGTCCATGCCTCAGGGAGTGGGTAATTGTAATCAGTTCCCTCTTTCTACCCCACCTTCCCTCCACCCTCCCACTGGTCCTGAAGGGATCATCTGTTCTGGATTCCCTGTGTTTCCAGTTCCTATCTGTACCAGTGTACATGCTCTGGTCTAGCCAGATTTGGAAGTTAGAATTGGAATCATGATAGTGAGGGAGAAGGAAGCATTAAAGAACTAGGGAAAAGTTGTATGTTTCATCATTGCTGCGCTGCACCCTGACTAACTTGTCTCCTCCCTGAGACCTTTCTGTAAGGAGATGCCCAGTTGCCTAAAGATGGGCTTTGGGTTCCCACTCTGCACTCCCCCTCATTCACACTGATATGATTTTTTGTTCTTTGATACCTGATCCCTTCGACACCTCATAATCACACAGTCTTCTGTACTTCTTCCATGTGGGCTTTGTTGCTTCTGAGCTAGATGGCTGCTTCAAGCCTTTAAAACCCCAAATGCTGTATCTTTTGATAGTCAGGCACCATCAACTTTTTGCCTCCAAGCCGTTAAGACCCCAGAGTCCAGGGCAGTTTTTGAGAATGAGTACATACTTGGGGAAAGTCTGGATGTTGATGGTGCATTCACGACAAAAGTAAGTTTGTGGTTCAAAGGATTTCTTTCAACCCTCCTCCTCCTCACGATCCCATCCCACCAGTGAAGAGAAGACTATTGGGAATACAGAACATTGATCAGGGCCTGAGATGCTTCCTGGTCAGTTATCACCAGAAATCTCTGTGATGTAACTCAGGGCAAGAGGAGGAATGAATGGTAAGAAGAGAGATTCATTGGCAAGGCATAAACTCTGTGTCTTGTTTATGTGAGGAGTAGTCTTATGAACTGATAGGGCTCTTTGGAAGTGAATTCATTCTCACGGTTGTGACATATATTTGCTTTATTTGAGAGGAAGACAAGCGAGTCACACTGGAAGTCTGCCATTCACCACCACCATTCAGTTTCCACTTCTTGCCCCTCAACCCAGATCTCATAGAGACCATCAGAGTCAACAGACTCTGGGAGAGGGGAACTCCTGACTCATATTGAGCGGATGCCAGAGACTCAAGTGCTGGAGATGCATGAGAAGGGGCAGAATTGAAGGAGGTCTGGAAGAACATGTGGGATAGATGGGTATAAATGAAACAGATGTCCCAACCAAAAACCCAGGCAGTGAGGACTGCCTGAGGCAGTATCAAGACCCAAAGTACATGGTCCCCTACACACTATGCTTTTACATGCATGACATCACACCATTCCTATGGCTCTGTAACCAAAGGGTCAAGGACCACCTACATCAGAAGATAGCTAGCTTCCCACTCAGATATACTAGCAGAGCCATTTAGCCCACCACTTCAGACGCAAGAGTAATAAATGCTTAGTGTCATTTGCCACGAGTTTTTTTTTTTGGGGGGGGGAGGCATCCCTGCCCTCTGGTGGTGGAAGTAGGAGGCCCAGCCTTGCTCCTGGGAGAGCTGCTGCTGGATTTGAACCTCCGACCCAGTGGGCTGCAGTCCACGCACAACCACTACGCCACCAGGGCTCAGCCCCGCCACTACAGTTCTGAACAGTGTTGCCACACTGCATTTCTGCAGCAGGAAATCATGGATAAACCTACTTTCCGAGCCAAGATTTGGGTGATGAGTCCAAAGACCAATATTGAAACCAGGTAACAAAGCCCAGTGATGAGGCTAAGTGGGGTATGCGTGGAACTGGGAAGCTCACATCCATCTAACTCTAAATGGAACACTGGCACCCAATTCCAATCAGTCATGCCACATGCAAATGTTGGGTCAGAGGTGCCTGCTGACTTTTTTTCAAGAGAGATGGGACCCCAGGCTTTTATATCAAATGCATTACATTCGCTGTCGTCAGGAAAATTCTATTTTGCTGAAGACGCGAGGCAGTAATAATGAACATGAAAATTGAAACGACACTGAGATGTAATTGCTCACCAATCCCAAAGCTTAGCAAAGTCTCTACATTCAACCACATGTAATGTGTTACCGAGCTGTGGGGAAACAGACACTTTAATACATCACTAAAAAGAATGTATAATGGTATGCCGCCACAGGAGGGGAATTTGGAAATATCTAGTAAATTACATAGTCATCTGCATACTTTGACCCCATAATCCTTCTTCTAGGAATATATCCCAACTATATATTGGCACCAAAGGAGATTTTTACCCAACGCCACTTGCTGCCATGCTAAATGCTATGAGTAAGATACAGAGAGACTAACTTAGTCACAGTAGAAAATTAAAAAAACCACTGCTGTCTACATCACTCCAACCATCACAACCCAAAGGACAAGACAGCACTGCCGCAGAGGGTTTCAGAGTGAATTGATGAATAATTCCATAATGAATCTGTGGGAGTTAGATTGGATGCCCGCTTCATAGACGCTGTGTAGACGTAGGGGTGGAGCTCAACCTGCCAATCGAGTCGTTATCTGATGACACCTCCTTGGGGGTGTGGCCTTTTGTAGAAGAGAGAGAGACTCGGGGAAACTGCTCTTCCCTTACCTTCGGTCCTGCTGGGGCTCTGTGTGTCCCCCTCGAGGGGCGGCCCCCTGGGAGCTACCCGACCCTGGAAGTTGTGGGTGCCCGGCCAGATTCCACCCATCTTGGATCCATGTGACTCTGCACAAGACTGCATCTTGATAAGAAATTCCTTCCTGAGATGGTGTTCTTTCTTGTACACCTGCGAGTGTGCCTGGCTCTTTCTCTAGATAACCCAGTCTGACGCATAACCTTTAGAGATGCAGACAGCCATCTCTGTCTCCTGGAAGGGGCTGGTGGGTTTGGACTGATGCCTTTTGGGTTGGCAGCTGAGTGTTTAATTTTCCAACCATATAGCTGAATGCTATGTGGCAATAATAAGGAATTTCTCCATATTCTGCTATTGGGGGGGGGGGGAACTCCAAAATATATTGTAAGTGACTTTTTTAAGGCTCAGTAAGTACGTATCATGGTTTACTGTTTCTCTAAAAAAAATGTGGGATATATATTTAGAAAGAGAAATGTGTTCATAAACCAAATGCATTGCCTCAAAATTATAATAATATTTATAAAATGAACCATTGAAAACTGGAAGCCATCGTTTCTCGATGTGGATTCCATCGAAGTCTAGACACTTCTTCAAGGTGATTTTCTACCTCTCTGTCTTTTCCCAGAAAATCGGGCGCTCAACTTATACCATGTCAAAATAGCAGTTTTGGCATCCTTGAGAGACTCAAATTGATCCTTGAGCTTGGATAATTCATCAGTAATATTCACCACTGTAACAGATGAAAACATATCAAGTATACTGAAGTCCAGGAACTCGTTATTTTTTAAAAACCCAATCGCTCACTGTTGAAAAACACTGGGGAACTAATTATTTAGGAAACATTTCTATAAAGGAACTGCATCCAACATTTGATTCCTGCCTGTTCTACAGTACCTGTCCAGCAAGGTAACCAAGAGGGAAGTTTCTAGAAGAAAAGCCAAGATCTAGTTATAGAAGCATTGAAGTTAATAAAGAATAAATGAAAGAATCTGAAGTTCGTCATTTTGCAATTCCTGGTTGGGAAATCTTTGGACTGCTAACGTCAAGGTCCAAACTCAACAGCTGCTCAGACAGAGAAAATGAGACTGCTATGAAGATTTATACCTATGAGTCCGGACCAGCTGGATGGCAGTGGATTGGAGTCTTGTTTCCTTCTGTTTTGGTTTGGTTTAGCAACATAGAGTTAGACATCAATAATCAATGATCACCATTAACAACAACAACAAAGAGATAGCTATCAGGTGTCTCTTGGTGAAAATACAGGAAATTAATATCAAATATTTTTAAAGAATGGGCAAACTAAGAAAACTTGCCTGTGAAATAGTTTAAAAGAGATTTTTAAAACTTGAATAAAAAATTAGTTTCTAGATTACACTATCAATGAATGCAAAGGACGTATCAGAGGACAAAGATATGCATTTAAAGATACTATTGCACTATACAACATGGAAGGTATAACTAATGCCACTGAATTTTACCTGTAAAAAATGTTGAAATTTCAAATGTTTTGTTATATATATTTTTTTGTTATCATAATTTTTTAAAGTAAAAATGACACCATAGGAATGCAATCAACAAAATTTAACTCACTGGTCTGGAGTCAATTCTCCTCCATAAACACCAAAGAACAATTGATCTAGTTTCCTCAATGAAGAAATTACAAGAGGCAAACAAGGGACTAAAGGGAACCTACAGATTTAAAATCTGCCGTTCACAATGTAAAAACTATTTTGGATGCGGGTTTAGAGAAACAGACAGGGAGAGAGGAGACAGAAGGGGAGGAAAAAAGGGGACACACAAGGAGAAGAAGTGAGAGGAGACAAAGAAGAAAGATGTGATAAGGTTGTGGGGAAAAGGATAACTCTGAATATTCAATAATACTAAGAAGAAAAATATTAAGAACTCCTGGAGTTATACTTTTAAAAGAGCTCATGTCTTTTAGAGATATATACCAAAGTTATACAAGGAGGCTTCAAAAAGTTCATGGAACCCTGCTTAATACTTGCCCTCATGAAGAGATTATTGAAAAAATGGGTGCTATCACAAAGGGTGGGGAAACAGCTAGATGGTGCCCAGCTAGCAAAAAGAATAGTGTGTGGGGTCTTACATGTGATGAACGAGCAGCCATCTAAGAGAGGCATCAAGTAAATTCGCATGGAAGAAGCATATCAGACTGTGTGATCCAAGGATTATAAATAATATCATCCAAATCCAAAGTAGGGAATGGTATCAGAGCTAAAATTATGAACACCTGCTTTTCAGAAGGCTGTGATGACAGGAGAAGCCCAAAATCCACTGGCAGGCTCCACACATAGATTTAGGTGCTGGTGAATTCTCTCTGACCGTAGTTGAGAAATGTAAGTAGCCTCTTGATGAAAAAGAATACTGTAGAGATGGTTAGAGTAGGCATCGTTAGGTTAAAGTGGAACATCTGATTTGATCCCCTCTTTTGACCCATTTAAATATTGTATCGTTTTTTAAGTGAAGGGAACTACAGGTGGATTAAGCTCCAATGTGTCCCCTCTGAACACAGAACAGGGAGGTGAAGAGCCCAGCTCTCACGTAGAGTGCATTGGAAAGTGAATTATGTCAGACGTAGCTAGATGAAAATTTAACACCTCATCATTTGATCTGCCTTGTGACCCATTTTAAAGTTATTCCAGTTTTTTTTAATTTTTTCTGCTTTCTTTTTTATTGTGATTATTCTCTATTTTATTTTGTTGTTACTGGCATTTTTGTTCCTGTGGGTTTTTTTTTTGAGGGGGTTGTCTTCTTTTGTTTTAGGTGTGTGTGTGTGTGTGTGTGTGTGTGTGTGAGAGAGAGAGAGAGAGAGAGAGAGATATGGAATCCAGGATTAATGAATCCATAAGGCATTAACTGGATTAATGATTTCTTGGGTGTATGGCAGGGGACATGGAAGGGGGAGTAGAATGGGGCTCAAATAACAAGGAGTACAAGAAAGAAGAAAACGTTCTGAGACTGATGTGGTCGTGTGTATACAATTCTTGATATGACTGAGCTATTGAATTGTATGTGGATCCTGTCCCAATAAGACTCTTTGCTTTTTAAGTTCATGGGGGAAATTCCATGACCTTTTCACTCCATTTTTCCATGATTTTGGAAGCCCCTCGCTCATTAAAATGAGAGGGGATCACAGAAGGGTTACAAGAAAGGAATGAGCCAACCAGGGTGCAATATAAGCATGGAAGGAACACAAAAAAAAACACAACTTCTCTGTAGTTCTTTAATGCTTCTTCATCACGACCTCAGCTCTACCTTACAAACC
>PVJH01032826.1:0-22256 GCA_004026705.1 Nesogale talazaci | reverse complement strand
CTGCAGATACAGCTGGATTGTAGGAGGTGCACTGGTGGAGGTGGGAACTGGAAACGAGGGAACTCGGGGTGGATGGACCCCCTTGGGGTCAGTGGTGGGAGTGAAGTTGCTGGATGGGTGGAGGAAGGGTGGAGTGGAGAGAGGAAGCCAGCTGTGGGGATCTGCAGGCTGTCTCCTATCTGGAGGGCAAACGTAGGGAGGAGTGGGCAGGGGGAGATGTCGGGCAGTGTAAGATATGACAAAACAATAATCATTGCAGAGTAATGAGGACTCAGGGGGAGGGGGGGAAAGGTTGGAGGGGAAAGGAAGGGGGCCCATATCAAGGACCCAAGTGGAGGGGTAGATGTTGGGAGAATGTCGATGAGGACAGGCAAGTGGGGGTGCTTGGCACAGTGTATGTAACTATGTATTGAACTAAGTATGATGGAAAGCAATGTATGAGCGCCCAATAAAACGATAAATTAAAAAAAAAACAAAGCCCCCCCCCCAAAAAAAAATCAGTGATGACCAAGTAAAACCAAACCCAATAAATACAGAATGATTTAAAAAGGAGATCTAATGACAAGACATTCCATTCCGTCTCATTACTGCGATCCACTTGACAATGCTCTTTGACTCGATATTTGTTGTTTCTTCAGTGCACTCAATGCATAATGAGTGTATAAGAATTACACTCAATAATTCTTAGAAATATTTATTGAGGAAATCACTGAGGAAATCACACAGCAGAAAAGACCAGATTTCAGAGAACTGATATTCTAGTCAAGACCCACAATGAACAAGTAAGTGAATGGAAATGTAAGATTTTCATAGAAATGCTTTAAAGAAAATAAAATTGGGAAATGAGATAATAGATTTAGGACTGCTGTGGGAAATGGACTGCTTGGGAAAGGATAATTGGGAAAGAGCTTCCAGAGAGGGTGAACATGTGAATTGAGTCCTGAAAAGCTCAAAAGAGCCAGCTATGTCCAGGCAGAGTAACAGCAAATATCAAACAATGCTCAGAGGTGGGAAAAATTCAGTGTCTTTGAAGAACAGAGAACAGGAGAGTATAGTAGGCAGGGTAGGACATTGGAAGTTAGGATGAATTTGGGGAGTTTGAAGAGAGACTTAGTTACTAACAGTAAGTGTGCTACTGGCATCTGGTGGGCAAAGACCAAATGTGTTGTTGAATATACAACAAAGCATGAGAAAATCCCCATCACAAGGAGTTTTCTAATCCTAAATGCCTGCAAGGCCAAGATTGAGAATGCTTGATCTTGTAAGTGAAGGAAAAGAGTCTGAATTCTACACTGAATGAAAGAGAATCCTTTAGATGATATGAAATAGTAGACTGTCTCAATGGCTGACTGCTGTTTGAAGAGTGGATTAGAGTAGAAGCAGAGAGAATGAGACACTTCTCTTTTATTTTTTGTAGTAATCGTAGGTCCGAGGGTGGTGCAAATAGTTAAGCAAATAGTTACTAGCCAAAGGTTGGCAATTCAAACATATCCAGCCTCACCTTGAAAGATATCTAATTCCAAAAAGTCATTGTCTTGAAAACTCTATGGAGTGCTGTTCTACTCTACATGCATGGGGTGGCTGTAAATTGGAGTCAGCTCTCTTGAAACTAACAGCAACAACAAAAACAGCAGTAGTACTAAGTAGTTCAGGAAGTGGTGTTGACAACTTGAGTTAGAGGATGAGAGCAAGGGATTCAGGAGGCAGAGGTCGCAAGGTTTACTGATAGATTAAATGTGGTTTAAAGAGTTATTAGGGATGACCCTCAGGTTTGGGCCTCAGAAACTGCTGAACAAGTGTGTTAGCTTGGATTGAGTTGAGAAACAAATCCATAGACACTCATATGTGTGTAAGAGAGAACTTTATATCAAAGAGTAATTGTACATTAAGAAAACATCTTAGCCCATTCCAGATCAAGTCCACAAGTCTAATACTACCCCATATGTCAATACTAGTTTCATAAATCTGCCTTTAGATTCACACAGCCATGCAGTGATGCTGAATGCAGAAGATTACAGGTCAGTGGGTGGAAAGTCTTGTGGCTCCAGTAGTAATGGAAGCATCTCAACATTGGCTCATGTCTCCATATTGCTCCTCCAGTTCCAGGACTTTCGCTGCATCAGTGTAGGGCCATGTGGCTTGTGAGCAGGAAAGCGAAGTAAAGAGTGTCTCCCACCTCCTGGGAGGAATACGGGAGTTCCCAGAATCCTCAGGAGAAGGCCATGCCCACACAGAGGCCTCATTGACTGTGGCCTGATTGATAGGCTAGACTCTTTGCAAGTTGACCGAAGATTATGTAATGGCCACAACAAGTTTCAGAGGAGTTTCTAGACTAAAACAGATGAAGAAGAAAGTCCTGGTAGATAGCTTTACAAAATCGGCCAATGAATACTTGTGGGATTGTCATGAGTTGAGACTAGCTATAGGAAAGCTATTAACAAAAATTATCTGTGCAAGAGGAGCTGTCAACAGGTTCTTGGAATTACAGGTTCTCATAAGTGGTTAGCCCTTATTGGGTCTTAGTTTTCTCCTAAAAAATGAGCAATGGCTTTGAAATTCTATGGTTAAAGGGTTACCAGTTCTGGAATTAGATATGATGGCCTTAGACGATACCACCCAAATAGTTTTAGATGTAAAAAAGCTATTCTACAGCTCATGGACTTTGCCCTTCAGAACTCTTCTATGAATAGATGAAATATAAGGAAATTAGTCCTATTTGCAGAAACCAAATTATGCTGCCTAAGAACTGATATTATTTAAGAGTCAGAGTGACTCTGTTGTTGAGTAATGGCCTGGGAGCATCATAAGAAATATATCTGGAATACTCAAAAGTTGATGGATATTAGTCAAAACAATATTTTACCACACTGTAAAAAAAATTACCCTTCTCTCCAAGGGGAAGAAGAGACCCGGGGTGATTATAACCCATGGTTTGCACAAATTTCTTTCCCTGTGGTCCAAAGAATCTACTATCTCCTAATTCACCTGATTCATGTGTTACTGACAAGGTTTGGAAAGACTTTAAGCAGATAAAATACCCTTAAATATGCAGCTTATTCTGGATATCTCTCCACTGGCTGAAAAGATATTCATTCTTGACGTTAACCTCAGACTAAGTAGGTAAAAGCATATTTTGAAAAAAGTATGTGGCTTGAGATGAAAAAGGGAGACTTGAAATATTTTCTTCTAATTTTTGCTTTTGAGAGTAAGGGTGAGAAGAAATGGGGGCAGTGACGTTAGGCCATGCTTCCTGGATGACAAGTGATAAAACACAGGGGAAATAATCTGACTCTGTTGCTCACAATTAAATGGTAATGTCAAGTCTCCCTAAGAGCTCTTGCTTATTGAAGAAGCAGAGAGCAATCTTTGCTTGCAGACACTTTCTGAAAGAAAAGTCAAATGTGCCTTTTTTTTGATGAAGTATCCTGAAGTGAGTGAAATATTTCACAAAAGGAATCGTCTTTAAGACTTGCTGAATTTATTCTATTGAATCATAAAGCTCAAAAAGACCCTTGGCAATTAGGTTACAGGTGATAGAGAATAGCAATATCCACCAATATTTTTCAAGGACTTATCACATATGAAACTCTCTGATTGGGATGCCGTGGTGAAAAGGGGGGTCAAAGGCAAGGATGAACAAACTTTTTCCCCACCTGTAAAATAGTTCTGTTAGGTTTCTAGACCACACAGTTTCTGTTGCAACCATTCAGCTCCACAACTGTACTATGAAAGCAGTTTTAAATAATAAGTATGTAAGTGAATGATTGTGATTGACTCCAGTAAAACTTTATTGTCAGAAACAGCTGATGCACTTTATTTGACCCATGAGTGGTTTGCTGACTCTTGACCTAGCACATGGTTCTCATTGTTCACTATCTACAAGCCACATGTGGGAGCTTTATAAAATCATTGATGTCCAGTCCCACCTGTGGAAATTGTTAACTAAGGTTTGGCTTCTGGTACATGGGTACGTTTTAAAGTTCTTCAGGTAATTTTAATCCACATTCATGGATTAGAACCAGTGGGTGAGAGTTGTGATTTTCCCTTGATTACACAATAAAATAATCAAAATGAAACTTCCAGAAATTGAAACTGGTTTTAGAAGTGGGCTTACAATGAAGGACACCATTGCTGATGTCTTTTGGGTCTTCGCTGAGAACACAGAATACCAGAAATATACTGGCGTTTTATTGATTTTGCAAAGACATTCAATTGTGTAGCTCATAACAAATTGTGGATAATATTTGGAAGAATGGGAATTCCAGAACTCTTAATTGTGATCATGTGGCATCTGCCCACTCCCTAGAGACAGTCATTCTAACAGGTCAAGTGCATGTGGAATAGTTTAAAATCAGGAAAGTTGTGTGTCAAGGTCATACCCTGTCACCATATTTATTCATTCTGTGTACTGAGTGAGCGAATAATGAAAGAAGCTAGACTATATGGGAAAAAAAAACACTGCATCCGAATCAGAGGAAGACTCATGGACAACTGCAATAGGCAGTTGACACAAACTTACTGGCTGAAAGTGAAGTTGAAGCATTTACTCAGAGAGTATCATAAAATACTGCATACAGTCTTTAGTATTGCTTCCATTTGAATATAAAGAAAACAAAAAATTCTCCAACTCATCCAATAAACCATACCATGATAAATGGAGGGAATTGCAGTTGTGAAGGATTTCATTTTTTCGTGGATCCACAACTAATGCCCATGGAAGCAACAGCTAAGAAAACATATTGCATTGGGAAAATTTCCTGCAAAATTACTTTTTCAAATAGTCAGTAGAATTTGGGATCTTAAAGGCTTGTCTTAAAGAAAGCAGCCATTTAAGGGAGGTGTCTATTATATCCACATGGAAGAAGCACACCAGCCTGTGTCATCCAAGGATTGTAAATGATAATTCAAATCTGAAGTAGAGAATGGTATCAGAGTTTCAAATGTGAACATCTGGCTTGAAGAAGGTTCTGGAGGACAGGGTAAGCCCCCAATCCATTTAAAGATTCCATACCTGTCCAAGTTGCTGGCAGATCACCTCTGATCAATCATAGATGAGGGATGTGAAAAGCCTTGTTATCAGACAGCATTGAAAACCCATTATGGGGGATTTTGTTATTGTTTTTTTAGGTGCCATTGAGTCAGTTTCAACCTGTAGTGATCTTATGCACAACACAACAAACACCGCCAGATTCTGCACCATCTTTACAATTGTTCCCATGCTTTGAGCTCATTGTTGCAGCCTCAGCATCCATCCATCTCATTGAGGACCTTACTCTTCTTCACTGGTCCTCTACCAAGCGCAATGTTCTTCAAGGACTGGGCTCTCCCGACTCCAGGTCCCAAGTATGTAAGATGATGTTTCCTTGTTTCTAAGGAACACTCTGGCTGAACTTCTTCTAGGATAACTCGGCATGCCCTTTAAGCCATCCATGATACCTTCAATATTCTCTGGCAGCATCACAATTCAAATGTTTTGTTTCTTCTCTGGTCTTCTTTATCCAATGTCAAACTTTCACATGCACATCAGGCAGTTGAAAATACCATGGTGTGAGTCAGGTGCACTGTAATCCTCAAAGAAACATGCTTGCTCTTCAATACTCTTGAAGTCACGTGCAGCAGATTTATGTAATGCAACTCATCTTCTGATCTCATGACGGCTGCCTCGATGAACTTTGATTTTGGATCCACACGAGATAAAATTCTTCACACTGTCACCCTTTTCTCCATTTATCATGATGTTTCCTGTTGGTCCAGTTGTAAGGGTTTGGGTCCTCTTTACAATGAGCTGTAGTTCAGACTGAAGGCTGCAATCTTTGATCGTCATCAGCAAGTGGTTCCTGTCCTCCTTACTTTAAGCAAGCATAGTGATGCCATCTGCTTATCTCAGTTTGTTAATACGTCTTCCTCCCATCCTGATGCCACATTTTTCTTCATATGAGCCCATTTCTCTGCTGGTTTGCTTAGCATGTAAGTTGAAAAAATATGGTGAGATGATGCAGCCCTGACACCCACCTGGCCTGATTTTAAATCATGCAGTATTCCTTTGTTTAGTCCTCACTGCTACGCTTGATCCATATAGATGAGCACAGTGAAGTATTCTGTAATTCCCATTCTTCTCAAGGTCATCCATCATTTGTTATAATTCACACAATCCAGTGCCATTGCAAAGTCCATAAAACATAAGTTAGCATCTTTCTGGTATTCTCTGCCTTGAGCCAAGAGACACTGACATCAGCAATGCTACCCCTTGTTTCATGCCCTCTTCTGAGTCTGGCCTGAACCTCTGGTATATTCCCGTCAATGTACTGCTGCAACTATTATATGTTGACCTTCAGAAACTTTACTTGCTTGTGATATAAGTGCTATGGTTTTATAATGTGAGTGTTCTACTGGGTTGCCTTTCTTTGAAATGGATGCAAAATGGAACTTTTACAATCAGTTGACCAAATGGCTGTCTTCCAGATGTCCTTGCATAGACAAGTGAGTGCTTCCAGTGCTTCCTCAGCTTGTTGAAATATTTCAGCAGGCATTCTCTCAATTCTTGGTGCCTTGTTTTTTGGCTAATGCTTTAAGTACTGCTTGAACTTCTTCCATCAGCACCGTTGGTTCATGTTCATATGCTACCTCCTGGAATGGTGGAATGTTATCTAGTTCTTTTTGGTAGAGTGACTGTAGGTATTCTTTCCCTATTAGTTGGTGCTTACTGCATCATTCAATATTTTTCCATATTAAAAACAGACAGGGAAGAAGGACGTAGTTCCCCTATTTGGAGGAAGGCGCTGTTAAAAACCTCACACATAACTTCAAAACATTAGCAAACATAGGTTAGTTAAACTGTAATATTATTTGTTCTTCCTTCTGACCCACTTTAAAATTGTTTCAGTCACAAGAAAATGAAGGGGAAATACAGGTAGTCTAAGTCTCTGGTGAATCCTCTCTGACCATAAACCAAGGATGTGAGTAGCCTTGCTCTTTGCAGAGTCCCTCCGGTTGGCCTCTTAGCTCCCTCCAGAGCTCCCAGTCTCTCTCCAGATTCCGGCTTCTGCCGGTGCTGTGCATGGACCTGGTTCTTGAGATCATGGCCATCCAGGAGAAGCAAGGATGGGGTGATTTGTCTTCTGTACTTGGAACGTATCATCAGAAACTCCTCTTCTTGGAGAAGGACAAGGAAGGGTCCATGAACAAGAGAATGACACTTTGGCTACATGACAGCTCTTCAAATCAGTAGTGGCTGGAAAAGTGATTTTGAGCTATTTCTGTGGAAAACATGAGGCTTGCATGGAAGGTCACTGTGGGGCTCCTGAGACCATCTGCTCAGGGAGGGGCTACCCAGTCGGCAAGGTAAGCATGGGCTTACTCGTACCTCTGCAGTAAGCTCTCTCATCTCCTCACTGCCCTGGAGATGGTTCTCACTCACAGAGACCCGAGAGGGTAGGGTATACCTGACCCTGTGGATTTCTCAGACTGTCACTTTTGGGGAGACTAGAAAGCCCTCTCTTGCTCCTGAAGAGTGACTGGTGGTTTCTAACTGTGGATTATGCAGTTGGCAGCCCATCAAATAACCACTGTGCGACCAGGGCTGTGGTAGTTACATAATCTGTTGTCAGTTTGAGACTTATGAATGAAGGAATGGGGCTCACCAGCTTGATGGCCTCATTTGAAGGCGCAAAGGAGATAAATAACTGCATTAGAGGTCGGACGGACAAATGCTCAGTTCCTGGGAGACATTCTTGTTGACAAGCCACATGGAGGGAGGCTGATGACAGCAAGAGTCTTGGAGCTGGAGGAACCACGTGAAGACCCTTGCCAGTGCTGAGATGCTTACAATGCCACTGGATCCACAAGACTTCCCCCACACCGGCCTGTGATCTTCCTGCATTTGGCATCATTGCATTGGTTTTGTGAGTCTAAAGAGGATTTAATAGATTGATATCAGACATATGTACTAATATCAGACATATGGACTTGATCTGAAATCAAATGAAGATCCATACTTTTGAATTATGGTGCTGATGAAGAAGATGGTGCTTTCAGTATGTTGGGGCCCATACATTTGACTCTATTTTATCATTGATGATCTTTATAGCTCTAGAATTAACATTGTCTTGAATTATCTCTTGAATTCACTTATATATATATATGGCATGAGATATGGGTCCTATTTCATTCTTCTGCAAATGGAAATTCAATTTTGCCAGGACTGTTTACTGAAGAATCTGTCTCTTTATATTTAATTTAATTTCATTTTGTTTAAAATCAGTTGTCTGTAGGTGAATGTATTTATTTCTGGGATCTCTAATCTATTTTAATCATCCTCATATCTATTAGTGTAACAGAACCAGGATGTTTTGGCTACCATGGCTATACAGCAGGTTTTGAAGTAGGAATGTAAGGGCCTAATACTTTGTTCTTTACAAAGTGCTTTACTTGTCCTGAGTCTCTTTCTTTTCCATGTAAAGTTGGTGACTCATTTTTCCATCTCTTTAGAGAATGTTAATAGGATCCAGATAGGAATTGTGTTATATTTATATAATACAAAATATACAACATACAAATGTACAAAAATATAATTTATATAATTGCTTTGGAAAATATTAGCATCTCATTCTTCCATTATGCAGATCTCAATTGGTTTCTTCTATTAGTGTGTTGTAATTTTCTCTATACGAATTTTTGTTTCTCTGGCATGAGAGGAAAATGAGGCTTTACACTCCCCTAAAGATTTACGGTCTCAAAACCCCACAAGGACACCTCTAACCTGTCCTATAGGGCCACCATGAACTTTTTGGTCCATCATGAATTGGATAATTCCTAACCCATAGAATCATAAAGTTGGCCATATATAGAAGGACTGCATCATTTAATGGGAGCATTAAACACTAGATTCAAGCTGGAGCAGGTCCTAAAAACACAAATTGCACAAAGTCGTGCCACAAATGCCCACGATCTCCATTCTTGTCATAATACTTTATTTCTCCTAATCTGTTGCCTTGGTCTCATGGAAGTTCCTATAATCAGTTGACTGAAGAAGGGAAAATTCTGATCTGTCTACAGATAGTTCTGCCTGATTGGCAGGCATCACTGTAAGTGGGCAGTATCCTTGCTGTCCCTTTATGGGACCTCCTTGATGGGGTTTGCTGAAGGAAAATCCTCCCAATGGGCAGAACTTTGTGCATTTTACATTTGTTATTGTGAACAGTGCTGTGATGAACACAGGCGCGCATATTTCTTTTCATTGTATGGCTCTTTCTCCTTCAGGGTATATTCCCAACATAGGAATTGCTGATGGAATTTATAAATCCAGTTGTCTGAGGTAGTACCATATAGCTTTCCATATCGGTTGCCCATATTCACAGACCCAGTAGAAGTGGATTAGAGTTCCAATCTTTGCACACTATCCGCAGCATTTGCTGTTTTCTCTTAAACAAAATCTAAATGAGCTGTCATGGTCATTATAAGATTATAGCTCATCCTTGTTTTGATTCGGTTCTCCCAGATGACTTATAATTCTGACCACTTTTTTTCATACATTTGTTAGTCATTTGGATATTTTTATGGTGAGCTGTCTGTTCACGTTCTTTGCTCACTTTGTAATTGGCATCTTCTTCTTCTTTCAATGTGAGGTGTGGCAGTTTACTCCATATTTTAGAGATTACTAAAGATTTTTTTAAATTTTATTTTGCCAGTCCATGGGTCCTCTCATTTGACCCTTTTGATGGACATTTTGTTGTTAGGGCCATCAAGTCAGTTCCAACCCAGAGCAACCCTGTACATCATAGAATTAAGCACGGCACGATCCTGTGCCATCCTCACACGTGTTTCTGTGTCGGAGTCTCTGGTTGCCACCATGGGGTCAATTCATCTCTCTGAGGCTTTCCTCTCTGCTTGCTGCCCCTCTCCTTTATTGAGCATGACGTCCTTCTCCATGGAATGGCCTCTCTCAACAATGTGTTCAAAGTACATAAGATGCAAGCTTGCCTTCCTTGCCTCTAGGGAGAACACTAGCCATACTTCTTTAAAGACAGATTTATTTGTCCTTTTGGCAGTTCATGATAATTTCAATCTTCTTCTCTAGAACCACAATTTAAATGCATTGATTCTTCTTCAGTATTCTTTATTCAATATCCAAATTTCACATGCATATGAGGCTGTGATGGACACTACTCTCTTATGTTTAGTAGGTCCCATTTGTCTATTTTGTCTTCTACTGTGGGTGCTTCGCTATGTTTGATAGTATGTCTATGACATTCATTAGGATCCTTAAGCTTGGCTGACATGTTTCCAAATTTCCTAGGCTAGGGGACAGTCTGATTGAAAAGAAATTAAGCATTCCTCTTTTACCTTTCTCCCAGTTTTTCCTGTAGATTACTCATTCACCACAAAAGCTTTGAACCATCTTTAGCATCAAATTGTGCACAAATGACCAATTACATTTAAACAAGTTTCATAACCTCAAATAACAAATGAGTCTATTCTCTTCTTTTTCATGTAATGGTCTTTAGTCTACACTCAGGGAGATGGTGCAATTTTCTTGTCTTTCCTCATACACATAGCTCAGTTCTGGGAATGAAGTTTCCGTCATTTTGCCTGGGCTTGTTGCTGGAAATTGTAATTGTGTAGGTTAGCTTGATGGGACATTTGTAATTAATGTACTGCTTAAGGTCACCCAAAGGAAGGGATACATTATGAGATCTTTCACTGATATAGAAATTCAAGAATCAATTAAAATACTCATTGATCATAGCTCATTGCTTATGACTGGAACTATAGAAATAAGAAAAAACAGTTTTCAAGACAGAGAAATTGTCAGCAAAGCAGGATAATTTGACACGGTAAGTGAGATAATCAAAATGTCCACAAATTGCTCTAGAAGTAGGAAAGAGTTACGCAGATGGAACATTTACAATACATATGACAGATAAAATGGTAAAACGAGCCCTTACAAATGGATACAACAACAGCACAATGAAAAAAACGTATGAACAAGGGTCATCCAAATAACCAATCAATGTATGCAACTGAAAATGATATGCTGTTTCATCTCTGAAAGACTGGAAAAATTAAGAACAAGAGTTAACTTTTAGTTCTGGTGAGAATGTATGGAGAAATGTACAGTTTCATATAATACTGGTGAAATGTGAATTGTCATAGTCTTTGGGGGATATCAACATGTCCGACTAATTCAACTTCTAAATATAGACATATACTTTTTGTCTTTACTTACCTTCTTCTAGTAATCTGTCTGATATAAAACATTTGATTTTTAAGGCAATATAATTGAACTCAAACACATTAAGAGAGATCAACTCATTGTGAGTCTGTAGGATAGCACAGAACTCCCTTGTGGGTTTCTTTAAGGGGTCGGAAAATGTCATCTTTCTCCTGCAAAGCGTTTCGTGGAACCTTGAGATTAGCAGCCTTCCATATAATCTATAACTCCATGTGTTAGTCTAGGTAGACTAGAGGAACAAATTCATCAACATGCATATAAGTATAAGGAAAAGGTTTATATACAAGAGGGATGGGACATTGAGAAAATATCCCAACCCAGTCCAGCCCAAAGTCCCAAGTCCGATATTGGCCCATATGCCTGATATCAGTCTATAAAGTCTCCTTCTGACTCACGAAGTCACAGGTCAGTGGGAGCAGGATCCTGGTGCTGGCAGGGGTCTCCCCATGGCTCCTCGTTTCCCGGGCTCAGGGTCTGTCAACGATATTCTGTGGTGGTAGAAGCAACTCATCGCTGACAGGGGTCTCCACATGGCTTCTCCAGTTTCAGAGGTCTGATTCCATCAGGGAAAAGCCGTGTGGCTTCTCCTCTGACTCCTCCAGCTCCTGGGACACTGCCATCTTGTCTTGTCCATAGTTCGTTGTCTCTGTGACTTACTCTCAACAACTGGGGAGATAGCTTCTCATCTCCATGAGGGAAATATCGCGAGATTTCCCAGAAGTCTCAGGAGAAAGCCATGCTCACACAGAGGCCTCATTGGCTACTCAATGTCTATCTCCAGATTAACAGGGTAGACTCCACCCCTACATCTCAATTATGAAATTAACATAAGCACTTGACCACCACACACCACCAGGGTTCCTTCCATTAAAGACTTTAGTATTTTGGACAGTTAAAAAGGGAATGTGTCACATGCATGGCTATCAGTTTAAAGGGATATTTACTGTATATTGTTAATGAGAAGAATCAGATACATAGAAACATATAAATACATTTTGGTAAAGACAATAATTAAAAATGGTGTTTGTGTGTGTGAATACTTGAATGACTATGGAAATAAATCTGAAAGCCTATATTCTGATATATTGACACTGATAACTTTTGTGAGAATGGTGGTGAAAAAGGAGAGGGTGAAATAGAATCTTTTATTTATAAACTCTTTGTCTAAAAATAGTTTCCAAATTTCCTCTTGTGAGGAGATGGTTAAACAATTTCTCCTATTCTTTAGTGATTATATGCCAAGGTAGGTCAAAAGGCATTCATACAAAAGTAGAGAAACTTTTATCAAGCAAATATATGAAAATTTAAATTTACTATTTTTCAATGTAGCTTGGTCTATACATCGACACATGTAGGTCTATGTGCTTCTGAAGATGTAGTTTACTTTTCTAATCTTTCTCCTAAAGACATCTATCTTCTTTGAGTTATTTATACCACATCAAAAGAGCAGCCTTGGCATCCCCAGAGGGGTTCAAATTGTGTCCTTTTAAAATATACTTTCAGTTTGAGGAGCAAAAATAAACCTGAAGGAGAAAAATCAGGGTTGCAAGTTGATTAGGGTAATATTTCCGAACAAAATTCTCATGGCATAGGCCTCTCTGACACAATTTTCATGGACTTTTTTCCTCACTAATGCAGTTTTCAAGTTCTACAACTTTCTTCATTATCAGCTGTATCCTGTGTCCTCTGAGAAAATCCATCAAGATTACCCCTTGGGGATTTCCCCAGTAGTCACCATAAACATCTGAACTGACCTCCCTGCCTTACAGATTCCTTCAGAAGCCACTGTTTTGATTGGATCTTGTTTTTCTGAAGTCACCACGTGAGACTAACACTTGAGTATTATGGAGAGAACATGTCTTCAGCCATCCAC
The DNA here is from genome assembly GCA_004026705.1 of Nesogale talazaci. Taxonomy (NCBI): domain Eukaryota; kingdom Metazoa; phylum Chordata; class Mammalia; order Afrosoricida; family Tenrecidae; genus Nesogale; species Nesogale talazaci. The sequence goes on along the minus strand of PVJH01032826.1, from coordinate 9,153 downwards.
CGATCAAAGAAGAATGTTTAACACATTTTATTTGAATAAGCTTGTACATGTATGCATTGAAACGCTAGTGGCAATAATTTTTTACTTACCCAAATACTCTGTTGTGGTTAATAAAGTTTCCATTATTTAAGAAGCACATCACTATGTTTTTCTTCCTAATCTTTTTCAATATTGAAGCTTTACTGAAGCCTGTCTACTAAAAAGATGGCCCTACTGTCATTTGAAATACTTTATGATACATTATGGTAGCATAACTTCCATCACCATAGCAACCCACAAACCACCACAGAATGATGAACTGATGGATAGGTAATGGAAGAAGAATAATAGGAACTGCTTATATGGCTTTTAGTATGTGTGACACCTTATTTGATCCCATCATAATTCATTCACTACACATAGAAATCAACAAATGTATGAAGAAAAGGTTCTGTATTTTAGAGCTGGGGAAACTGAGGTATAGGGTGTTTGTTCAAAGGTCATCCAGCTAATATGGGACAGAGGCAAGATTTGAATCCAAGCAGTTGGTTTCCAGACTTTGCTATTTTAGGCACTGTGATATTCTACCTCTTGATAAGTAATGTTGTTAAGTGGTGCCAAATCAGTTCTGATTCGTAGCAGCTCTATGAACAGCAGAACAACTTTGCTGGTCGGGTGCCATTCTCATACATTGTTGCTATTTTTGAGCCCATTGTTGTAGCCATTGTGTTAATCCATCTTGTTGAAGTCTTCCTCTTTTTTGCTAACTCTCCGCTTTATCAAGCGCGCTATCCTTTTCTAGTGACTGGCCCCTCCTGATAATATGTCTAAAGCATACCAGATGGAGTCTTGCCATCTCATTTCTAAGAAGCATCTGGCTGTTCATCTTCCATGACAAGGTTTGCTTGTTCTCCTGGCCATCCATAATGTTCAATTTTCTTTGCCAACATCATAATTCAAAGACATCACCTCTTCTGGGACCTTCCCTATTGATTGATAATTAATATCCCATCCAGAGTTGAAAAAGAGCTCTGGGTTGTTCCACACAACAGAATATATTGTCTATATATTCTTGGGGTGTTCCTGAGTCTTGCCAATGGAAATATACTCAACTGTTAACTGAAAAGTTGGATATTTAGGTGCCACAGAAAAAAGGTCTGGTTAATTGCTTCCAAATGTCACAGTCTCAAAAAATCCCATGGAGTGCGGTTGTATTCTGCAAAACATGGGGTAGCCATCCATCAGGGTTGACTGGCAATATGCTTGCAAATTCCACCAGCTAGCCAACTTTCTCAGTAAGGAAACAGTATTTCGTCTTTCCTTTTGTTTGGCTACAATAGAAAAGGCAGGGTTAAGGAAGTTCTACTCAACTGTCAGCCTGATCATCCATCTGAAGGGGTACATTTTCTTTTGCATTCTCTATTTTCTAGAAAGAGAATGGGATCGCTTCCAAGGATGGCTTGGCGAACCCGACCTTTAAGACAAACAGAAATATGTGCGAAGAGATAAAAAATAGCCACCACTGCTTTCCAAACCATACACCCAAAATGCATCTTTATGGAACTGGCTTCTGCACCCTGACTGAGCAAGTCGATCACACACATTGTAGTTTCTGCTCACCCTTGCATTGCTTTGTGTGTCGGCGTGCCTCACTTGAATCCACCACTATGACTTTCTGTTTACTTGAGGCCCACTTTTTGAATGGCTCTGTAGATATTTGGTACCCCTTATTATTTTTAAAACGTGAATAATGATTAGATCTTCAATTCTGCTCTTGCCTCATCAAATAAGATTGGGACTTTCATTTACGCTGATTTACTATGATACCGATTCATAGTGTTTTGGCTTTGCCACTCCTATTGAGTGCCACCTGGCTCAGTGTCAGAGAGGGGCAGAGATGAGGTTCTTTGTTGGTATTATGGCATTTCAGTAGAAAGCTGGGAGAGAGGGATCCTTATGGGCACACCTGGACTCTTGTTATATGGAAAAATTAAAAAATCCCCAAGACTTTACTGCAATATCAAGTCCCCTCCAACTCCATCTTCGGAAACTCCCATGAGAGATTAGATGAAAACCCAAATGAGATTTATTTGAAAATCTGCTTCAATATTCTTGAGTAATGGCTTTATTTAAGTGGACAGTCAATTCCTTTAAAGTAATTATAAAATGGACAGATGTGAAATACCAGGATGTCTCCTTGAAATAAAAGCTTTATTTCTTTCAGTTTCAGAAGAAAGCTCCCAGATTTAAATCCATTGGTGTGGCATACTTCCTTTGTCCCAGGATCTTTTATAACAATAATTTCAGTATATTTTTGTATTTCATATGTCAATTCCCTGAGTATTTCTAAAACCATTTTCAGTCTTCATCTTGCTTTTTAAAATTTACATAAAATTGATGTTGGCTTTTTAATATCAGAATCTTATCATCTTCATGATCCTAGGACAAATATGGCATTCTCTGTCTATGAGGTATGGACAGGATTAATAGCCAAAAAGGGAATGGTGAAGCACTCAGAACAATCCACACTGGGGAGCTGTCACCACTCTATCTCTAAAGGTAAAGAAAGAGAAGCAAAAGGAGTCTTACTAGATACTGAAAGTGTTTTAGAAGTCAGAGAGGGTAGCCAAATAGGTTGGTAGGCTAAGTCAGAGGTCTAAGGGCCAGGAATAAATATAACATATTCTCTCATATCCTATTCTTTTTTTTTAAAATTGTCATCATTGTGCTGGTGGGAGTAGGAAGCCCAGCCTTGCTCCTGGAGAGCTGCTGCTGGATTTGAACTGCCAACCCTGTGGACTGCAGTCCCGCACACAACCACTGTGTCACCGGGGCTCAGCCATTATATTCTATTCTTTAACCTCTTGCTGTTGCCTCATGATGGCTTCTCTCATCCAGTAGCCAGATGATGAGGGCCATGTGAGGAGCCAATCTGTGGAGATTAATAACCTTCTGCTGCCTTGTTGGTGCTGTGTATTAAGCCTTGGACTGTCAGTCACAAGGTTAACAGTTCAAGCCCACCAGCTACTCTTGGGGAGAAAGATGAAACAGTCAGTTCCAAGAATGATTTACAGTGTCCAAATCTTCTAAAGGAACACTAGGAGTTGGAATTTGACTCAACAGCAGTAGATTTGGTGTTCTGGACAGTGTTGCAGTGATTAAGAGATCAGAAGCTAATCAAAAGGTCAGTGGTTTCAATCCTTCAGTTGCTCCACAGCAGAAACATGTGTCACTTTACTTTTGTGAAGATAATAACCTTGGAAGATCCAGGCGGACAGTTCTACACTGTCGTACCAGTTGCTATACATGGGAATAAGTTCAATGGTAGCAGGTCTGGTTGGATTTTTATTGTTGTTTTTGGTCGCACAGTTCTAGAACCCCTGAGGGCCTCATGAGTAGTGTTTGTCTGATGACAGAAAATTGGATAGTTTAACTCACTAGCTTCTCCAAGAAACAAAGACATAGCAGTTTACTTTTGTAAAGATTATAATTTTGGAAACCTTGTGGGACAATTTTACTCTGCTTTATAGGGCTATTATTGGATATATTGGAAATGATTTGATGGCACTGGGTTTGATATTTTTGAAGGGATGGGGAGTTAAGGCACAGTATGGTCCAAATGTATTTGGTTGCTGAATGAAAGGTCGGCAGTTCCAGCTGAACCAGAGATGCCTTAGAAGTTCTGGAAATCTATTCTGAAAAATCAGTCATTGAAAAGCTTATCGAATATAGTTCTATTCAGACATAGATGTTCAATTCAGAAATATTAGTTCTATTAAGACATACTAGGGGTCAAAATAAACCTACAGCCACTGATTTGAGGTACCAGATTACAACAAACTGACAGGCAAGTGGTGGACCCTCTCCTTTAAGATCAGTATGAGTCGGAATCAACTAGATGGCAGTGAGTGTGGGGTTCTGTTTGGAGATTCTGTATAGTTTAAGAAGAGTGTAGGTGCCAAGTTGACAAAGGGTGGACAGTGATATTTAGATTTTGTGTCAAGTTGGCTGAGCCAGGATTCCCAATGATTTTTTTGGCCTGGTAACCCACATGATGTATTCTACTCCATGATGAGATCTGCTATGAGTAGCCAAGTTGTTGTGGCAGGGGTAGGGTAGAGTGCATTCTCCTTCCTCAGGTCACTACCTAATGGAATGGAAAGGAAGTTTTCTTGAGCGTGTGGCCTGGTTTCTACATAAAGTGGAAGCATGCTTACTTCTTCCTAGTTCAATAACCTACATATATCTCATTAGCACCCAGTGGATTGTATCTTAGCTAACCACCTGCCACATTGTCTGCATAACTAAGTTTCTACACTGGTCTTCCACCTGATCTATCAAACCTTGGATTCATCCACCTCTTCATCTAACAGTCTGTTGCCTGATTAGGGGGTCCTAAAAACCTCTTGCCTTCCTGCCTACCTTGGATTAATCAGTCCTCACAACTGTGGGAGCTGGGAGAAATCTCCAGTGTAGCCTCTGGCCCCCAGACTCCAGACCTGCCATGACTTGACCACTTCTACGATTGGCTGTGAGTAATCTCCAAACAGAACCCAAACTCACTGCCATCTAGTTGATTCTGACTTATCTTGATCTCCTAGGATAGGGTTCACCACTTGCCTTTCAGCTTGTTGTATTATGGTGCCTTATGGGTTTCTAAAAGCATATGCTGGAAGCTATGTCGCTTGTATTTCCAATGCCAAGTAGGGTCACCCAAAGTGAATAGGTTTCAGTGGAGCTTCCAGACTGAAAAAAGACCACGAAGAAGAAGTCAGTTGCTCATTTAGGAGGAAGTAGCCCCTGAATGTTTGATGCATAGCATCAAAACATTGTCAGATGCCTAAGTCCTAATGAATATAAGAAGAACAATGTCAAGGCTTGTAAGGCACTTGAAATAGTGATGGAGGATTAGTTACATTCACAAAGTAGAGTTAATCACAGTGACATGAATAGAACAAAGTGTGTAGGAGTAACGCCTTCGACATCTTCATTTGTTGATAGGGGTACAACTCAGAATGAGAAGAAACAGTTGCAAAACTCTAATAAAACTTATAGTGTAAGAAGCATAATTAAAGGAAAACAATAAGTGATCAAAATGAAATGATATGAATTGATATCTTAGACATTAGTGAACTGAAATGCATGAATAAGACCTATATTAAATCAGAAAAATCATGTGGTTGGGAATGACACAAACAAGAGGAATCGCATTGCATTCACATTGAAAAAGGACATTTTAAGATCTATCACAATGCTATCTGAGACATGATTATATCTATATACCTTCAGCAAAATCCAATTAATACAACTGATATTCAAATTCATGCACCAATCACTAAATCTAATTGTGATAGTTACATAATCTGGTGTCAATTGAGGGTTACTAGTGTAGGGGTGGTGTCCAGCCTATCAATTAGGATATAACCAATGAGCCCTTTGAGGATTCTGGGAGCTCATATTTTTCCTTCTTGGAGGTGGGAGACACTCTTTATCTCTCTCAGCTCACTCCCTTGGGTATCCTCTACTGACAAGGTGCACTCTCTGTGAGATATCCTTGTGGAGAAGCCACATTTTGAAAGGCTGATGGAGCCAGATCTTTGGAGTCAAAGAAGTCACATGGAGACCTCTACCAGTGTTGAGATGCTTATAATGTCACTGAATCCACAAGACTTCCCATCCCCTGGCCTGTGCACTTCCTGCATTTGGTGTCATTGCATGTGTTTCATGAGTCTGAAGAGGACTTTATAGATTAATATTGGACATGTGGGCTAGGATCAAACTAAAGAACTTGATCTGGACTAGACTGGGATGCTTTCCCAATATTTAATTGCTCTTATATATAAAGTTCATTCTTATACACATATGAGTCTCCCTGGATTTGTTTCTCTAGTCTGCCCAGGCTAACACAAGGATTTCTTCAGTGCATTGAACATCTTCAGTCACAGAATTTAGTCAAACATGCAATTAGGATGCATGGATAATTATTGGTAATTGAAATGCAATAGTTGGAAGCAAAGAGGAAGGAACAATGTTTGATAAATATGATCTTGGTGATAGAAACAAAGATTGAGATTGCAGGATAGAATTTTTAAACCCAATGACTTGTTCATAGCAAATATCCATTTTCAACAACATAAATGGTGACATATACATGAACTTTCTCTAGGAACCAGATCAACTACATCTGTGGGTAGAGACTATGGAGAAAATTCAGTATCTGGTTAAAACTAGACTAAGGCTTGACCATGGGGCAGATAATCAATTGCTCATATGCAAGTTCAGGTTGAAGCAGAGGAAAATTAAAACAAATTCATGAGAGCCAAAATATGACTTTGAGTCTATGCCACCTGAATTTCAAGAACATATGATGAACAGATTTGAAGCATTAAACACTAATTATTGAAGACCCGAGGAGCTGTGGGAAGACATCAACAACATCATTCATGAAAAAATAAAAAGGTCACTAAAAAGACAAGAAAGAAAAGAGCAAAGTGGATGTTAGAAGAGTTTCTGAAACTTTCTCTTGATCATAGAGTAGCTGTGTTAGTCTAGAGAGACTAGAGAAACAAATTCATAAACACACATATGTGTATAAGAAAGAGTTTTATGTACAAGGGATTGAATATTGAGAAGACATCCCAGCCCAGTCCAGATCAAATCCATAAGTCTGATATGACCCCATATGTCTGATACCAATCTATAAAATCCTCTTCAGACTCACAAAACATATGCACTGATACTGAATGTGGGAAGGTCACAGACCAGTGGATGGAAAGTCTCGTGGATCCAGTGGTGTAGCATCTTAGTGCTATCAGGGGTCTCCAGGTGGCTTCTCCTAGCTCAGGGCACTAGTATAGTTCCATGTGTCTTGTCACCTGCATGTCTCTCAAGGAATGAGAGAGAGTGTGTCTACCACCTCCAAGGAGGAAATAAAGGAGTTCCCAGAATTCTCACGAGAAGGCTACGCCCACACAGAGACCTCATTGGCTATGGCCCAACTGACAGACTAGACCCCCCCCCTTCACTTTTAATCCTCTCAAGTTCCAGATTGACACAAGATTACCACAGGCACTCATAGACATATAAAGATTTGATATAGGCTATGTATTTACATCTGCTACAAATATGTTCACAAATATAGTAAAGCATGCAGGCAGCAAAGTTATGATCACATCTTAGCCCTAACCGAACACCTTGAAGGAATGAGTTCATGGGCCACAGGAATCAAGACCACCATAACCTCAGGGGGCACTGTGGCAGTTATGTGTTTATGTTAATTTTATGATTGAAATGTAGGGGTGGAGTCTAGCCTGTTAATCTGGAGATAGCCATTGAATAGCCAATGAGGCCTCTATGTGGGCATGGCCTTCTGAGACTTCTGGGAAATCTCGCGATAATTCCCTGGTGAAGATGAGAAGCTATCTTCCCCAGTTGTTGGGAGTTAGAGAGACGATTAATCACGGACAAGACAAGCTGGCAGCGTTCGAGAAGCTGGAGGAGCCGGTGGAGAGACCACACAGCTTTGCCCTGATGGAGCCAGACCTCTGAAGCTGGGGCAGCCAGATGGAGACCTCTGCCAACGATGAGTTGCTTCTGCTGTTGATGGACCCTGAACCCTGGAGGCGAGGTGCCCTGCCAGCACCAGGGTTCTGCACCCACTGATCTGTGACTTTGTGAGCCGGAAGAAGGCTTTATGGACTGATTTCGGGCATACGGGTTAATATCAGACTTATGACTTTGGACTGGACTGGGCTGGGATGCTTTCTCCATGTCCCATTCCTTTTGTATATAAACCCTTTCCTTATATCAATATGCGTGTCCTTGAATTTGTTCCTCTAGTCTACCCGGACTAACACAGGCACTAAGGCCAATTGAAATAACACAGTCCACAAAAAAATATTATACATCCTTTGTTAAGTGAGTGGTGATGGGGATCCTAAAAGCTCATGAGCAGCCATCTAACTATTAGTCTCTTCTCTTTCAGAGCAATGAAGAATCAAAAAAAATTGAGGATCCAAGGAAACAATCCACTCAAAGGCTTAACAGATCATAAGAACTCTAGCTTTCCCTACCCTGAAACAAGAAAAACTATATGGTGTCCAGCTACCATTACAGCTCTGCAATGGATCAAAAGAACTCCAGATAGAGTAGGATAATAACGTGGGGATATGAAATACCAACAACAACAAGCATAGAGTGAAATGATGGTGATGGGTTTAGCCCTCAAGGCTATAGCTCTTGCACATCCTGAAAACTCTTGAACTCACCCCCCCCACCCCCCCGGCTGACCTTTCAGTCGAATGTAGACAAACAATATAGATGAGCAATCACACCAAGGAGGTTTGTATTCCTTAGTAAAATCAAGCACACTAGAGCAAAAGGGCCGCATTTGCTCAGGGGTGAAGTTCAGAAGACAGAAAGAAATAGGAAAGGACAGACAGAAATGGTAAATGCTGCTGGGAAACGGAAAGAGTACTGTGACAGTGTAGGGACTGCAAGCAGTGCCATAAAACAAAAGGGAAAAACAATTTGCTCCACAAACTTTCACCCAAGTAACAAAAATGAAAGTAAAGAAACCTCCAGCTCATGAGACTTTAGTGCCTCTTCCATTTTTCTAGAAGGTCTTGGGAGACTTAAGTTAGAAGCAAGAAAGAGCCAGAAGAAGCTAGGCTACCCTGAGGTAATAAAGATCCCCTCTCTTTCATAGTGGCTTGACCTAAGAAAGACATATGCCTGCCATCCAGAACAGTGACAGGTGATAGTCATTGAGGGCCCCCAGCTAACAATGCCTTTCCTTCTTATGCTTCCATTTGAGGGAAGCTGAAGTCATCTGAGTGCTGAGGATGTAAGCAGATTGACATGCACTTGTCACTGTTTCTTACTTGAGGTGACACATTTTACCTCCACTCACAATTTATTGGCCGTTTCTCATTTTCTAGTTTAGTTCCCTAGTTGAACTGAAAATCCCTTCCTTTTTATTTTTCTCTCTCTTCTCACTCCCCACTAGTTGTTTTGGACCTAAATCCATGATAATCTCTTAAGCAAAACAGTTTAGCTCTCTCTTTTTTTCCTCACCCATATTCACTTTTTCAAAAGGTCTCATCTTCATAAGCACAATATAACTGGTAACATTTGTTTGTTTTTTGTTTGTTTGGTTGATTTTTCTTTTTTTTT
>PVJH01032825.1:0-22237 GCA_004026705.1 Nesogale talazaci | reverse complement strand
TGTCCCTTCCTACGATGAAAGGAAACAGCATCTCTAGTAAGTTAACACTCCTTGATTGAAGAACACAAGCGAGTCTTTAGTAAGTCCTTTTAGTTTTTTGGCAAAATGACAAAAATTCAAGTTAAAAAAGTAAAGTTGATTTGTTAATGTGAAGCACGCACACACGTCAATGCCCAGAGTTTATTGAAAACTATTAACTGTCTTCGGTCAACGGCAAACATTTACATTGTTCTGTGCCCAAGGACAACAAAGGAGGGCTGAGCCCTGGTGGCGTAAGTGGTTGAGTGCGGAACTGCGGCCCGTGGGCTTGGCGGTTCAAGTCCAGCGGCGGCTCTCAGGAGCAACATTGAGTAGCACCCACGACCACCAGAGGCAGTGATGTCCCCTCCCCCAAACAAACAAAAAGACAACAAAGGAAAGGGAAAACTGTACGATGAAAACGCTTTGCTTTCATTTTTTTAAGCTAGGATAATGTTGAAACAACAGTGGTGTCCGTTTTCATTTTAAAGGTTTGTCTAGGGATTTGGAGCATCTGAAGTTGACTTCCGGTTCCAGGCATCACCTAGTGCTCCCTCACTCTTGGAAGAGATGTCTGCCTCGGAGGATGGGTTGACGTGTTCGCCGACATCTTGCGGGAGGTAATGCCATGTGCTTCTTCCTACGGAGTCCTTGCTGCCGGGCAGTCTGTGTGCTGCCCTTGTCGGGGAGGCAGCAGTGAGGAGGGTCAGAGTCAAATCTCGATGGCAGCAGGTGTGTGGTTCAGGTGTGATGAGCGCCCCATAAAGATGCTGGATACTTCCATGTCAGAAAAGTGTTCGATACTTCAAGAGGCTTGGGACACTTATTAAAACTCTGGCCACGCAGCCTAGGCGCCTCATCGTCCTTAGGTTTAGAAACTGAGGTTTAATGTAACTGAGACACAGGGATGGCTTTGTGAAGGCTTGAGTAGAAAGGGCGTGACAGGCAAGGTGGGGGGCAGTACAGGTGAGTGGTCAGAGGGCTGGCTGGCTGCACTCGGCCTGCTGGAGCGTCTTCCTGGCAGCCCTGGCCTATGAAGAAGTCCCTTTCTCCAGTGAGGGCATTTGGAAGTTGCTCTTACTTCCTTTTAGTGCTGACCGGTCGGTCATAGGAAAGTCCCCTTCTGAGCCTGCCTTTGTTCTGCTGGGGAAAGTGCTGGCCGTGACCTTGGCCTGGCAGGTGGCGGCAGTGCTGGCGGGGGAGTTTACAGTGGGGAAAGAGGTTCTGTCCCACGATGGCACCACCAACCCTGTGCCTCGGGTGCTTGGTGGGAAGTGGGAGAAACCTTGGAGTGAAGGTGTGGATGCAGCCCCCTGTGTGGCTGACGGGGGTGGGGGTGGGGTGGGGAGGGTGATGAGGGCTGAGTGGTGGGTGGCCAGAATGGTGCAGGCAGGAACATGATCTGTAAACCCCAAATTCTTCGCTGTTTAGTTTTGTTCTAAATCAAATACCTCCTGGTGATGCAGCCCACAGAGACAAGTGAGGACACGCCCAGCCAGCCATCAACAGTAAGTGTACGCAGAGGCCACAGAAAGTGCCAGCAGTGAGCTGTGTGGACACTGGGTGACCGCTGAGAAGCCCATATTTTTAACCCGGTCACCAGCTACACACACACACACACACACACACACACACACACACACACCAGGAATGCCACCAGTACAGCACATGCGCACACACTGGCACACATGAATACAGAGAGACTCACCAAGATTCACAAAGAAGAGTGCCACCCTCTTCATCGCACACACACGGGACTGCCAGCAGCCATGCCCACACACATACATCCACCAGGATGAGTGTCAGTAGACACATAGCAACACACATCTACGTGCACATATTTGCTTGCCTGACACAAGCCACACACACACACACACACACTCTCACAAACACACACACACTTATTCATCAGCAAGACTACCACCAGCTATATACACCCACTGAGACTACATGTACACACACACACACACAGTATCTATGAGGAGGAATGCCACCACCCACTAGGACTGTCATCACACACGGGCATACCTACCTACCCAGGGCACGGCAACCACAAACACACACACGTACCAGCAGGACTGCCCCCACAGGTGGGTCTGCGTATGTACCCGGGGGACTAGTGGCAGCATTCCTTGTGGGTTCATGTGGGGGCGGTGGCTTGTGTGAGTGTGTGTGTGGGGGACTAGTGGCAAAGTTTCTGTCTATCTGTGGGTGTGGGTGTGGGAGGGGCTAGTGGCAGTCCTGATGGGTACCTGGGTTTTGGTGTGTGTCTGTGTGGGTATGGGAGACTGGTGACAGCCTTCCTTGGGTATCTGTATGTGTGTGTGTGGTGGGGGATGCTGGCATCAGTCCTGACAGGTATGTGTGAGCATCACAGGCATGCTTGTATGTTTGGGTAGCTGGAACAGTCCTCCTGGTGGGCACATGTGTGCTGTAGATGTGTATCCGTGTGTGAGTGGCAGTGGCAGTCATCCTGGTGAGTACATGTGTATGTGGTGTGTGTACATGTGTGTATGGGGGTCTGGTGGCAGTCCTCTTAATGGATACATGTGTGCATGTGTATGTGTGTGTGGCTGGTGGCAGGCCTGGTGGGTGTATGTGTTTGTGTGTGTGTATTTGTGAATATGGGTGACTGGTGGTAGTCCTCCTGGTGCATATGTGTGCACGTATATATGCATGTGTGTTACTGATAGCAGATCTGGTACGTGTGTGTGTTTGGTAAGAATCTTTTTGGTAGGCATGTGTTGTGTGTATGTGTGTTCCTTTGGCAGTCATTCTGATGGGTATTTATTTGTTTTTGGTTTTTTTGGGGGGGGCATCACTGCCTTCTGGTGGTCGTGGGAGCTACCCAGTCTTGCTCCTGGGGAGCTGCTGCTGGATTTGAACCACCAAGTCCATGGGCTGCAGTCCCGCACTCAACCACTACACCACCAGAGCTCAGCCCTGATGGGTATTTATGTATGCATACACGAGCATATGTATGCATATGTGTGTCCTGTGGCAAGACTGTAAGGAGACCCTCAGGGTTTTCCTATAGTCATGCCTTCACAGCTGTTGGAAGGTTCTGCGGTGCATGGGCGTCCCATATCTCTCTTCTCAGTGTCATGGGTTGGTTCTTCCCTTGATTGTTGGTGGAAGCATTGTCTTCCAGCCAGTGGAAGGCTCTGTAGCTGCTTGTGTTCTTGATAAACTTTGGATGAAAGTGGTTGTGTGTGACTCCATGGACTTAGTGGATCTCATCGGTGGGTTTCCCTTCGGTTTGGCCCCCCCTGGCGTGCTGGGGCCTCCTTCAACCTCTCTGGGTGCTTGAGCTCCAGAATTGGTTAAAGGTCTGGAGAACATGGAGGGTGAAACCCAGGTTCTCTTTGGAAGGTGGTCCTCATTGGGGGTCTCGAATGGGCCTCTGTCACAAACTCTAGGACCATTGTCAGAAACAGAGGTACAGGTGGGAAGACACATGCGCCTGGGTGCCCACCCCAGGATGTGGCCGAGCGCTCTGGCCTCAGCCCTCTGGAAGCCAGGCTCTGCCTCCAGTGTGACGGCATGTTGATGGTGATGGTAGCGCTTCAGACCTCCAGACAGGACTGTTGCTGCCCACGGAGGCTGGTCCTGAGGGCAGGTCCCCGGGGCCTGAGAAGCCAGGGCCTGAGAAGCCAGCCTCTAAGGGACACCCCGTGAGGCAGTATCTGTCCCATCTGCTTCACTGTGATGGCACCAGTGGTGACAAAATCCCGGGCTTGCCAGGGCCTAGGTAGCCAGTTGAGTGACAAGGTGAGTGTCTTATGCCCAGGGTCATTGTGACCTGCAGGGACAGGCTGGGATACAGGGGGACCAGCCAGCAGGAGGGAAACTGCAGTGATGACAAGTTTCTCAGTGTCCTTGACCATGACAGCCTGAACAGTTCAGGTTTGCTGAGGCAAAAGTTATACAAAGCTGTGCTGACCCATTATCTTCCTCCGCAAAAGTGACCATAGGGGGTAGCTTTTACAGACAGACATTTTCTCACAATTCAGAAAGTGAGCCGTTTGACTTCAGAGCCCTGACTCCAGGGACAGACATTGTCTCTGGCCAGCTCCTTGGCCACCGTCGCATGTCCCAGCATCTCCTTCCTCCTTGTCTCTATGTGTTGGCATCTCTGCTGATCTGTGTCTCCCCTACTCAACAGTGACTGGTCTTGTTAATTGGTGGGCTCATTCCTGTCATAAGGTCACCCCTCTTCCCAGTGGGGTCACCTGCGCCCAGAGAAGGGTAAGCAGGTACTGCCCCTGGTTCTCTGGGACATGGCTCCATGCTTTCCACCTACCTAAGCAGAGAAGGGGTTCCCAATACTCCATGGGCTTCCTCTCTCTCTAACTGTACCCACTCAGACCCTTGCCAGACTCCCCACAGAGCAGGTGTCCTGCACAGTAGCCCCATCTCCAGCCTCCAGCTCCCCTCCGTGCCTGTCCACAGGCCAGCTCCCCCAGCCCCTCTGGGTGGACCCAACATTCCAGAAAGATGGAGTGAGTTTGCTGCCATGGGGTCTATGAGTCCCCAGAGACGGGTGTTTGAAAATGTTGACAATTTCCCAGGAAAACAAGCTTTTAAAAGCACACAAACCACTAGACACAACAAACCCTCTGTGAAAGGCATCAGTCGGAGACATGGGGTGAGGGAGGACCAGAACATCCCCTTCACTGGACGAGACAGACCCCTGCCGCTTTCCATCCAGTCCTGGCACGAGCCCGCGGGGAGGACGGAGAAGCCATGGCGGTGGGAGTGGACACGTTGGCAGAACTGACAGCTGCTGCCTGTTGAGTCCGAAGAACCGGGGGCCTTTCTCTAAGGTGGGTGGAGGGGCCACGGGTCCGGGTGGGGACCACAGATGCGCAGTCTCCACTCTCCGGTACCGTTCACCTGCGCAGCCGCGTAGTCTAGCCTGGCCCCTAGCTACAATGTTCATTCGTCCGTAGGATTAAAAAGTAGAGGGAACTACGCTTGTCAGACTGATTTATTCATTTTGGAAAGCTCATTGTATTTGTTGAAATACTGTCTTTTTCGGACCATAAGACACCTGACCATAAGACACACCCAGTTTTTAGAGCAGGAGAACAAGACAAAAATATTCTGAACTGGGACTGAGCCCAATGGCGAAGTGGTTGTGTGCAGGACTGCGGCCCACTGGGTTGGTGGTTCAAATGCAGCAGCAGCTCTCCAGGAGCAAGGCTGGGCCTCCCACTCCTACCAGAGGGCAGTGATGCCCTCCCCCCCCAAAAAAATACTCTGAGCCACCAGTATATTAAAATGTTCTGGGTTATCGCACCGTTGGACCATAAGCTGCATGTCATTCCACCCACCTCCCCAAAGAGGTGGGAAAAATGAGGGTGCTACATTGTTTGGCCCTTGCGTTTGTTACTTGGGTAAACAAACCTATACGGGAAAGAGAAAACATGCCCCCAAACTAGAGGATGACTCACCCTCTGCTGCAGCTTTGGGTTACGCCGGGGTATTATGGGGGAATTATGCCATTCCTGCAAGCGTTCAAAGTGATAAGAAAAATTGTAAGAACGCAGGTTGTTATGTTCAGCAGAAGTGGAAAGAGTTTTGCAAAAATGAACACAATCTGTTAAGAAAAGAGAAGTGGCCCGTTCTAATGTATCTCATACAGTGACTCCCGTCTCAAGCTGTGGTTCTCAAGCTGTGGGTCAAATGACCCTTTCAAAGAGCACATATTTCCGATGGCCTTAGGAGCAGAGACACCACTCCCCTAGCTGGCTCCAGGTAACTCTGCCCACATGCAGCTATGCCCACATAAGAGTGCTCGGTGTGAAGACTGTTACCCACGATGCACCATGCCTCAGAACAAAATTTCACTGATCTGTCATTAAAAATAAATATTTCAAAATACAGAATGACATATTCTTTTGTGATTAATCACTGTGCTTTAATTATGCTCAATTTGCAACAACGGAAATATATCCTGCACAGAGCAAGGAAGTCCCGAGGGAGTACCAAAAATAGACTTTGGGACCAGGATGTGGCATCCTGTTTGACTCCACTGGAGCACGCTCCTGAGGTCAACAACTAGTCCTTGAACTATTCAAGGGATTTTTTTTGGTTATTGTTTGTCATTTGAATTTTTGTTGCTTCGTGTTGCTGTGTCTTGTTTTTGTGTATGTTATTTCCGCAGGTGTATCTAGATAAGATAGGCTGGATGAGAAAACAATAGGATCCACGGTTCCAGCAGGAAATGGGAGAGGGAAGGTGGGGGAAAGGATGGTATTAACAAACCCAGAGACAAGGGAACAACAAGTGATCCAAAATCTGTGGTGAAGAAGGTGTAGGAAGTCTGGTAGGGGTTGATTAAGGGATAATGTAACTGAAAAGAATTATTGGAACTCAAATGAAGGCTGAGCATGATAGTGGGACCAGAGGAAAGTAAAAGGAAATAGAGGAAAGAACTAGGAGGCAAAGGACATTTATACAGGTCTAAATAATAGCATGGACATATGTAAATATATTTTATATGAGGATGGGAAGCTAGATCTATTTGCCTATATTTGTAGGTTTAGTAGTAAGGTAGCAGAAGGACACTGGGTCTCCACTCAAGTACTCCCTCAATGCAAGAACACTTTGTTTTATTAAACTGGCATTCCTTGATGCTCACAATTGCTGAAGGCAAAGCTGGTACATAAACAAATGTGGTGAAGAAAGCTGATGATGCTCGGCTATCAAAAGATGTAGCATCTGAAGTCTTAAAAATGTGAAGATAAACAAGCGGCTATCTAGCTCAGAAGCAACAAAACCCACATGGAAGAAGCACAGCAGCCAGGTGCTGAGGGGATCAGGTATCAGGCATCAAAGAACAAAAAAATCATATCAGTGTGTGCTCACCTCCCTGATATGATCACTAAAGACAAAGCAGGTACATAAGCAAAAGTGGCAAAGAAAGCTGATGGTGCCCAGCTATAGGAAACTATAGCACCCTGGGTCTTAAAGCCTTGAAGGTAAAGAAGCAATCATCCAGCTGAGAAGCAACAAAGCCCACATGGAAGAAGCACACCAGCCTATGTGATCACCAGGTATCAAAGGGATCAGGTATCAGGTTTCAGAGGACAAAAAAAAAAAATCAAATCATTGTGAATGAGGGGCAAGTGCAGATTGAGGACCCAAAACCCAACTTTCCTCTAGTTCCTAAATGCTATCATGGTCCTAATTCTACTTTACAAATCCAGCTAGACCAGAGGATGTACACTGGCACAGATAGAAATCAGAAACACGGGGAATCCAGGACAGATGATCCCCTCAGGACCAGTAGTGAGAGTGATGATACCAGGAGGGTGGGGGGAAGGTGAGGTAGAAAGGGGGAACCGATTACAAGGATCTATATATATCCTCTCTGGGGGGGATGAACAACCGAAAAGTGGGTGAAGCGGGATGTCTGACAGTGTAAGATATGATTCAATAATAATAATTTATCAATTATCAAGGGTTCATGAGGCAGGGGCTAGTGGGGAGGAAGGGGAAAAATGGCTGTAGTAAAAAAACCAATGTTTTGAGAATGATGATGGCAACAAATGTACAAATGTGCTGATACAATGGATGGATGGATGGATGGATTGTGGCAAGAGCTGTACAAGCCCCCAATTAAAAAAAAAAAAAAGGTGCTCAAGAGCTCCAAAGTCTCAAATAGAAAGAAAATGTTTGGGGAATGATGATGGCAACATATGTGCCAATGTGCTTGATACAATTGAGGTATGGATCATTATAAGAGGTGGAAGAGCCCCCGATAAAATAATTTATTTTAAAAAGTAAGTGTCTAGAAAAGACAAAAAGAAGAGAAAATACATCCTGGACATCAGATATGAACATTACGATTCAGCACAGTAGCAAAATGACAGTGATGAGGTATCAAGGAAAACAACTTTATGGTTGGGGGTCACCACCACAGGAGGAGTTGTATTAAAGGGCCGGCGGCACATTAGGGAGATTGAGAACCACTGCCTAGCCAGACTTTCACTGAGGACGTTTTTCCCACTAAGTAGACAGGCAGCGTCCCCTGCCTTTGTCACCACCTTCTCTTCCTCATCCCAGAGAAGCATCAGCGTCCGATCCTGGCAAAATGGGCTCTGGCCCTCTCTGTGTTTTAACTCCTGCTTTGATGGTCTTGTATCTCACTTATCATATATCCTCGAGTATAAGCCTACCCCGAAATCCACCGAGGCACCTAATTTTACCACAAAAATGGCATTAGAAATGTTCTGAAAAACTCGGCTTATACTTGATTGAGTACGTACACTAGATGGTGGGGAAACTTAAGTCTATTGCTTTTAGCTTTGGGGGCTCAGCCAGAAGTCTGAGGAAGACAGAGGCCTATTTTAATAAGCTGTTACATGCCTTTAAAAAAGAGTCAAATACAGTACCTTTTTAAAAATACTCTTTAGTTTTCATTCGTGGTTCCTACGCGTATGATGCTTGGTTTTGAGAGTCAGACCCAACCTAGGCACCTCAGCAGACTCGGAAGTGCGTAAAAGGGACCTCATCATTCTGCGCAGGAGAAACTGGAGCCCCTGGAAGGCTGACGGAAGATCCGCAGCTGATCGTGATGGACCTGGAATTTGATCCTCGATTTTTGACCTCCAACTTGTAAGTGCGTCATTTTCTGTCACGTTATGGTGCCCACCATGCTCCTCCTGGTTGTGCTTATAGCAGACCAGGGAATTTGCTCCGGCGCTAACCTACCTGTGCAGCAGACAAACTCTTAATGAGATGCAAAAGATCTGTGAACAGGATGCTGTTACGATGGCTGACTAAAACGGTTTCTCCTCACCCATATTTTTCTTTCTTTTGTATTTATTGGATTTTTTTTTCTTTTTTTGCCCCTGAGAATTAGATGTCTCACCACAGGATTATAACCCGTAGCCTCGTCAGCATTAACTGATCCGTTTTCTTGACGCTGTTGAGGGACCAGTTGTTTCTGCAGAGGTTCAAGGGAAAGGCCTTTTGAGAAGTATGCACGCTTCTGTTGTGTGTTGCCAAAAGTTTTATTTACTCTCTTACTGTTTTCATCATTCACAATGTTTATCTTCCAAAGATTAGTGCTAACTGGCTTGGCTTTGTCTTTATACTTGAAGTTTTTTTGGCTTGCTATGTGAAAGACATTCCTGGTGTTCTGCCCTTTTAGTTTGTTCTTGGCCATTGTCTTTGGTGCATGCGTCCAACTCTTCAAGACCCAAGTGATGCCATTGCCAGGATCAAGCCACGTTTTCTAAATTTCCTATGATGGTCACATGCTTCCTTTATTGTAAAGAAACAGAGCATATAGAGTTAGGCAGTTTTCATATGTTGCTGTTAAGTTTTGGTATCGTTCTCTCTTATATGCAGGGATCCCACAAAAATGAAAATCAAATTTCATTTATGTAGGTTTTGGACAGCCCGCTTGAACAGAAGCATAAGAACTGAGTAACAGTCTTAGAACGAGTAGCTCTGGTTGCCTGTGGCTCAGAATGACCTTCCATATATAACAGATAGAAACATTATCCAATCTGTGTTAGACCAGGTCGAATAGAGAAACAAATCCAGTGTCACTCCTATATGTGAAAGAAAGAACTTTATCTCAAGAAGCATACCCCGGAAACATGCCAGCCCAGTCCAACTCAATTCCATAAGTGCGGATCTAGTCCATAAATCCTTCTGCACACTCACGCAACCACTTGTAATGACGCAGAATGCAGGAACATTACAGGCAGGCAGTGCAGTCTTGTGGATCCAGTGGCGGTGGACACATCTCCAGGACAGCTATCAGAGTCAGCCAGGAAGGAGGTGAAGGCAGAGAGAGAAAAGGGGGAGGTTCCCAGAGCCCTCCTTATGAGAAGGTCGCGCCCATAAGGAGACCCCATTAGGGTGTGACCTGACTGACAAGCTAAACTCCACCCCTATACTTTTATATATATTCAAGTTGATGTGAAATTATGCAGTTCCCACGTGACTTGGCACCATGTTTATGATATGCATGAGTTCGTTGTTAGAGCAGCACTGTCAGAAGGCGTCCGTCCCTCCTTTTCACTGGTCCTCTATAAACATGGAGTTCTGTTCTAGAAAACTAGCCTTTCTTGGTGACTTGTTGCCCTGACTTCTAAGGAGCCGTCTAGTCTTATTTCTTCTCCGTTGACTGATCTGTTCACTCTTCTGGTAGAATGTAATGTACTCCATACTCCGCAAATGTCACAATGCAAATGGTTCAATTCTGGGGCTGGGTGGGGTGTGGGCTTCCTTTTTCCTGGTCCGCTTTCACGTGCCTCTGAGGTGATTACCAAGCTCCTCTGCACCTCAGCCAACAGTCGTCTCATCTCTGCTGATTGGACAACCTTGAGCTGATGGTGTCTCCTCTTCAGGATCCGTTTTCCCCAAGGTCCTGTAGGGAGCTTGGACTGTATCACTCTGACAATCAAAACTATTGCTTAAGGGGCTTGTGAGGAGCAATGATGAGAAACAATATGAAAAGCCTCCAAGTGTAAAGCTTTGTGTACATTCATGGCAACAAAGGAACACGAAGTCTCATTATTTCCAGGAGAGCCAGGACCAACTTGTCAAAGTATCCACGTCCTTATCCTGAAGTCCCACCTTCTCCATGGAGCTTCCCTGGCTACTGGATCCCTCACTGGCCTCCATTTCAGTTTCTACGAAGCGTAGCCCACGCCCACCCTTTCACTCAGAAGCCCATGCCCTCCTGCAGGTGTGAGTTCTCCTCCAGCACGCTGCCTGCAGGCAGTAACCCGGCGGGCTATGTCTGTTCATTCCACTACCGCCCCCAAAGGGCTGAGCGCCCAAGGGATCCTCCATTAACTTTTGCTTGTGAGAGGGGTCCCCGAAAAGGAGGGCCTGACAGGTCCAGCTGGAGAGTTCCCAGCTGCCTGAGAACAGGTGGCTCTCACCGGTCATCTCCTCAAACCAAGCTCAAGTCCTTGAGGGGATGCCAACCTGCAGGGGAGAACTGCCCTTGTGAGTTTCTGAGACTGTAAATGCCAAGGGGGGGCTGGTGAGAGTTGGTGGTTTCAAACTTGGTACCTGTGGAGCACAGCCCAGGCGCATAACCACTATCCCCACCAGGGCTCTTCAAGGTTCCAGAAAAAAATGTACTTCCTTTCTCTCTAGCTCCCTTTAGGTCTTTCTTGTCCCCAGAAAGGGTGGGACTGATGGGGGGCGGGGGGAGGGAATTCCTTTTTGCTACTGCCACTTCTTGGAATTGGACCCCTGGTTCGGACCTGCTCTGCAAAAGGAATCATGAGTCTCCCCTTACACGGCTGGCTCCAGGCCACTTTCCTTGGGCCAGGCTCAGGGAGTGGAGCCGCCAGAACACGGAACTATCTGGGGTATGCGCCGGGCCTCCTGGCTGAGAAGGCCCAAACACTGTCTGGTCTGTAGCTTCTCACTCTCTCTCTCAGGACCTGGGGAGCAAGGAGGACGGGCCACCTCTCTTGCCACTCTGTCTGTGGCCCCTTCTCCTTTCCACCAGTGAGCTCCTCGGCGCCTACTCCATTCTCTGTGTCTCCTAGACTGCTGGTGCTCGGGCAAGGGGCCTGAGCGTTCGCTTGACTTTCTGTCTCTGGTACTCATCTCTCTTAGCCACCTAGGCCCACCTCTTCTGTTGACCTGGCTGTTTCTGGTGATTTCCACCATGGTTCTCTGCCCACAGAGGAGAGGGGATTGCTACTCCCCTGTGCCAGGTGGGGAACGAGGTGATTTCCGGGCCTTCTCTCGTGGGAAGAGGTAGGCGTCCTGATTGCAGTAAGATGGGGAAACAGAATCGATGTCTCAGGCTGCAGATTTGGGTCCCCAGAGGAGACGGCGTCCCACGCCGCCCCACAGAAGTGGCCTGACGGTGGCAGTGGGGCTGGCACGGGGGTGGAAAGTTAGCGCCGACTTTGCAGTCTTCCAAAGTAGGCCACCTCCCCTCCTCGGCACTGCTCTGAGCTCTCGGATAAGCCCTTCCGAGCACACTGCCTCAAGTCACACATCCAGCGTGAAATGTGGGTGTTTGACTCGCTGAAGAGAATCCTTAATACTGCTCCTTCAGCACATAGCTGGCTCTCCCGTGCCAGGAACCACGGGGTGCCGATTGCTTTCCATCCTGCGCTGAATCCAGAAGCATGAGGTGATGCTCAGTGCAATTTTCAGTTGTTATCATACAAGGCCCTCAGAGACTCTTCTCGATGCTAGCAATTAGCCACACAGGGGTCAACCAAGTGTTCTCAGCTCTAATTAACAGCTGCGTTGAATCTGGGACACGGATCATTCCTTTGGGAATACGCGCTTCAAACAGAAACAAAACCAGACGAGCCAGCCCCGGCCTCCTTATCAGAGCCTCCGAGTGAAGCTTAACAATTATGGCCGAGGAGGGCTGAAGGAAAGTTCCAGGAAGCCGAGGGGCTGCTCGGCCCAATGCAGGCATTTCAAGGTGGGAAACAGCACCTCAGCTCCCTGTGATATTATCCCAGGGGGCTCAGGAGCCTCCAGGGTCTGCTGGGGGCTGAAGCGCCTCCCAGGTCCACCCTGGGAACCCAGCTGCACCCAGCAGACTACAAGGTATCATCACCCCACCAATCAAAGGCTGGCTCCGGGCTTCAAAAAGGAAAGGGAAAGGAACAGGATACTTTGTGTTGGGAGTCCAGCCCCAAGCGGGAACTATGCTGATGTCGACTCAAATTGTTCCCTGCGCGCCCTGGCTTCTTGCCCTGCCTGACAGCTGCAGGAGTTCTGTTAAGAAACCCAGGGAGAATTTCCCCTGCAGCCATCGTCGAGAAGCAGCAGGAGCAAGAGCTTTGTGGGCAGAAAAGACGCTCCGTTCGTGTACCTTTCAAAGAACCCCAGTTCATGAGGGGCAACGAGGAGCCGGACCAAAAAGCAGGGCAGTGGGTGGCCCAGCCCTGGATGGAGAAATGCCTTCCATGGAGAGCCAGCCACTTGCGCAGCCCTTTGCTAATGGACAGCCAAGGCAGGTGGGCTTGCAAACATCAGCAGGTTTTCCTACTGAGTGACTGGGAATAGACCGAACAAGACCCCAGGCCCTCGGTCGATAAGCCTTAGCCAGGGGCCACGTGTCCTTGGCATCTTTCTCTAAACGATTGACATGCATCGTTGAACCTTTCTCCTTTCTCCAGCCCCCTCCGCCTGAGGTTGACTTTGTCACTTCCTGGGTGTCCCAGGGCAATCATGAGTGTTTTTGAACCAAGAGGTGTCACTCTAGGCCAGGGGTTCTCCACCTTTCCTCCTGCCTCGACCCTTTCATACAGGTCCTCCTGTGGTGGTGAACCCCAACCATAACTCGGTTGTCGTTGCAACTTCATCACGGTCCTTTTGCCTCTGTGAGGAGTCGTCGTGTAAATATCGGGTAGGCACAGGTACTTTCATGGTTGCCAATGGACCTGATTAAAGCGGAGTGATTCGTCACAGAAACAAGATGTCATTCTATATTGTGAAGTATTTATTTCCAATGGCAAATCAATGAAGCATGGTGCAGCATGGGTAACAGTACTCTCCGGGGGGATGTATCTGCATGTGGGTGGGCCCGCCTGGAGCCAGAGAGAGGAGCTGTGTCTCAGTTCCTAAGACCCTCAGAGATAGGTGTTTTCCGTGGGTGTAAGGCTTCTTCTGGGAAAGGCTCGTTCAAGCCCCACAGGGGTCTGCGACCCACAGGTTGAGAACCGCTGCACTATACCACTGTTTAAAATGCGTGTTTATTTCTCTCAATATATGTTTCAGCATCATCCTGTTATTGCCTATAAATCTCGCTCATTGATTCTAACGGTGGAGAAATGCAGCCCAACCTGCCAAGGCCGGAAACGAACAGAGAACAATCAGAAAGTGTTAATACTGGATCCTGTCGACGGCAAAACAAGGCAGGCCTCTTGAGTCCAGTGCTTATAGCTACCACTGCATTTTCTTATAAGGGTGCATCAAAAAGTCTATGGGAAAATGGAATTCCAAGATAATGACTTTGCCTCACAAAGTTTGAGAAGCCCCCTTGTAGGACTCTCAAAACATTTCTATCCACTCCTTGGAGTTGAACCCCAAACTACACCCACGGCCAACGAGTCACGCCACGGCCATTCCAACTCCCAGTGGCCCTTCGGAAGCATCTCTGAGACAGAGAGATGGCAACTGACAGTCTGATTCTCCCTCCTCAGTGGCGGGTGGGTTTGAACTGCTGGCCTTTGGGTTAACAGCCCAATGCCTAACCTTCCCCTTATTGGTCTCTCTGCCATCAGCTTGATTCCCACTGTCAGCGCTCCTCTATCCGGCTTCAGGCAGGGCCACCCACATGCAGATAGCGGCCCTATGGCACAGGGTTGAACTGCCCCTGAGAGTTTCTGAGGCTGTAACTTTGTAAACTGCTCGTCTTTCTCTGTGGCACTGCTGGCGGCTTTGAACTGCTGACTGCGTGCTTAGCAGCCCCATGTGTAACCACTACGCCCCTCTGGCTTCTGCTTCTAATTGGTAGGCATTGAGTAATCATCTTTTAAAAATCATTTTAGGGGCTCCTACAACTCTGATCACCATCCATCCATCCATCCTTTGTGTCAAGCACATTTGTTACCATCATCATTCTCAAAACATTTGCCTTGATATCAGCTCCTCATTTCCCCCCTTCCATCCCCTCCATGAAACCTTGATAATTTATAAATTACTATTATTTTCTCATAGATTGCACTGTTCGCTGTTTCCCTTCACTCGTTTTTCTGTTGTCCTCCCCCAGAGAGGAGGTTATATGCCTCCACTCTCCTGGTATCGCCACTCTCACCACTGGTCCTGACGGGATGATCTGTCATGGACTCCCTGTGTTTCTGGTTCCTGTCTGTACCAGTGTATAGCCTCTGGCCTAGCTGGATTTGTAGGGTAGAATTGGGATCATAATAGTGTGTGTGTGTGTGTGTGTGTGAGAGAGAGAGAGAGAGAGAGAGAGAGAGAGAGAACATTAAAGAACTAGAGGAAAGTTGTATGTTTCAATAGTACTATACTGCACCCTGACTGACTCATCTCCTCCTCGAGACCCTTCTGTAATGGTAATCAATTTGGATTTGGGAAGCACTTCAGAAGAAAGGCCTGGCAATCCACTTCTGCCAAAAAACCACCCTTGTGACCCGTATGGAGCGCAGTGACACTCTAGCACCCATGGGGACAGCATGAGTCAGAACTGGGTTTTTTTTAACAGACCCTGACTCAGAAATCTCTGAGAACCACTGCCCTTGAAGAAACCTCCCACACCGCGCTCCCCCCCCGCCCCCCCTGCCAGGAGACACATACAAAATGGTCCACTGGAACAATAGTTATGGTTACATTTTTTTTTTTAAGTATTACAGCCGGCCCCCCTATGAGACATGCATCTCTCACTGACCCATTATCCTCCAGGGGACAACAATGAAGACATAATATGGGAATTGTGCCTGTCTGATCCCACCACACCGGGGCAAAACACTGAGGGCAGAACAGCAAGGGGAGCAGAACAAGGAAGTCCCGAGGGAGAATCAAAAGTAGACTTTGGGACCAGGGCATGGTGCCTCCTCAGACTCAACCAGAAAGCACGCATAAAGGTCAACAAGCAGACCTTGAACTATTTACAGGGTTTTCTCTCTTTCTTTGCCATTGGTTTTTTTTTTATTGTCCTTTTGTTTTGTTTGTTGCTTTGTTTTCCTCTGTCTTGTTTGTGTGCATATTATTATCTCTGCAGGTCTATCTAAATAAGATAGGCTAGATAAACAATTTGGAGAAGAAAACAACAGGACTGATGGTTTGAGGGGACATGGGAGAGGGGGAGGTGGGGGAAAGAAAGTGGTGCTAGCAAACCCAGGGACAAGGGAACAACAAGTGAACCATCATCAGTGAAGAGGATGGTGTAAGAGGTCTGGTAGGACTTACATGAACAAGGGCAATGTAACTAAGAGGAATTCCTGAAACTCAAATGAAGGCTGAGCATGACAAGAGGGGCAAGAGGAAAGTAAAAGGAAATAGAGGAAAGAGCTAGGAGACGAAGAGTATGTATAGATGTCTAAATACAGGAATGTACAACTGTAAACATATTTATATATGATAATGGGGAAATTGACCTATGTGCATATATTTATAGGTTTAGTACTGAGGTAGCAGATGGACATTGGGCCTCTACTCGCTCAATGCAAGAACACTTTGCTCTATTAAACTGGCATTCCTTGATGCTCACCTTCATGACAGGATTGCTGAAGACAAAGAGGGTACATAAGTAAATGTGGTGAAGAATGTTGATGGTACCTGGCTATCAAAAGATATAACATCTGGCGTCTTAAAGGCTTGAAGATTAAACAAGTGGCCATCCAGCTCAGAAGCAACCACGGCCACATGGAAGAAACACACCAGCCTGTGTGACCACGAGGTGTTGAAAGGATAGGTATCAGGCATCAAAGAACAAAAATGAGGGGGAATGCGAAATGGAGACGCAAAGCCCATCTATGGCTGCTCTTGAGGCTAGCAGTCCATCCAATAACCCACCACACCACCAGGGCTCCTTGAGGTGCCTGGAGATCAGTGGTTCTCACTGTGGGTCATGACCCCTTTGGGAGGTCGAGTGACTCTTTCCCAGGGGTCGTCTGATTCATAGCGGTAGAAAAATGACAGTGATGAAGTAGCAAAAAAAATTATTTTATGGTTGGGGTCACCACAACTTGAGGAAGTGTATGAAAGGGTTGCGGCGTGAGGAAGGTTTTGGGTTCTCAGTCCATGGCATTGTCCGGGACCCACTCAGGGACCGCCCACTCCCACCCCCGCCAAGGCCCTCTGACACTGTTCCCATCATGAAGATCCCCCACTGCCAGTTTTCCTTTTGGTGAATTATACTTCTCCATGTCCCCGGTAGTCAACAGGAAGACTAAGAAAAATTTTAAGTATTTATTAACTTCTTTAAAAATAACAAATAAATCCATTACATGGTAACATGAAAAATATGCTGGTAAAGACATAAAGAATAACTAGATTTTCCAAAACAAAACAGTGAGTGGGCAGGAAGGGCCTTGTTTTTCATTTTTGCAAAGCTCTTTAATGTCTCACTTAATGGTTGTCAGCTGGAATTTCTTATCTGCCTCGGCCTCTGCATTCAAGCTTTCACAATATGTTGTCCTGGTTGAAGAATATGAAGAAAAACACGGTTCACTCAGATACGTAGCTCAAGAGAGGAGGGATGTTTTAATAACCCTTCCAGATAATGCTGGACATTCTTCATTATAGAGACTACATCAAATGTCAGCAAGTAATAACTTCTCAAAGGTTAGTTACCATGCGAAAGCCGGATGCTTGTGACTGAGCTTTCCATACTTGGTTTACACAAAAACCCATAGATTTTTTGTGTGTGTGTGTGTCATTTGGAGAAGGCTGGTCTACTGAATCATGTATGACTTCTGAACTGTTGACAGAATTGATTATGCACTATCAATATAACACCTGGATTTGGATCATTACTGATCTCAACATAGAAGATCTTTAAAACTGGGGGACTGTATTTGTTTTTTTTTTTAAGGGCGGGGGGAAATCACTGCCTTCTGGTGGTCATAGGAGCTACCCAGCCTTGCTGCTGCTGGATTTGAACCGCCAAACCAGTGGGCCGCAGTTCCGCACTCAACCACTAGGCCACCGCGGCTCAGCCCCTGGGACTGTAGTTGGGATAGGTAGACTTGTGCCAACATGGCCAAAGAAGATAGGTAGGTTTGTTGTGAGAACATGGACAATGAGCACATGTAAGATCAATTGAAGAGTGGAGATAGAAATGGCTTGGTGAGCCCCACACTTGTTCTCTTGCTCTTGGATCTTTGGACCAGCCGGCTGCCTTGTTTGTTCTGTCCATCCATCCCCAAGCTATACTACCCGTGGAGCACCTAATCCGTGGACTGTGTTGCTGTGAGTGGAGGCTCCATCAAGCCCTGCTTCGCCATCCTCCTAGAATATACATCTCTTGAGCTGGGGACTGTTGGACTCTGTCATCTGGCAGACTGTTGGTAACCTTCCTTGCTGTTTGCTGCTTGTGGCTGGATAGCTTGCATTGCTTACAGAGGACTTCTGAGCAGACCCCAAGACTCGAAGGACTGCCAGTCTACTAGCTGTCTCACACAAGTAAGTTGCACTGAGCCATTTATACTGCTTTATAGATCAGCTAACTATTTATTTTTTATGTCAGATATCTTTCTATCTATATAAATATATAGAGAGAATTATCAGTGTCCTGGTTTTGTTTCTCTAGTGAACCCTGTCTAACACAGCAGTCATCCTGTCATCCTGGTGGTCGCAAGGTTTCCAAATTTCCCCCTTTTGTGTGAAGCTTCAAATTTGATCATTGGCAAGACATCCTGTCAGTTGCTTTCCTTACTGTGACAGACTTGCTTTGTTCATTTTCAATAGATGCCTGCCAGTTCTCTCACTCTGAATAACTGTAGTTTGTCAAGCTTTTCTTCAAGCAATAAAACCCCCAAAACCCAAAAACGGTGTTCTGTGGGTAAAAAAGCAGCTAGTTCACCTGTAGCTCCAACACATACACATAGGCCTTCCTTCCGAGAGCTAGCCCGCTGCCGTGGGCTGCCTGTGTTCTATGTCTGTATTCTATTTCACGATACTGAATAGTAATCTTCAAAAGACAGATATGCAAGAGGTTGGATCAAGGTGAAAGGAATATTTCTACTCTTTCATCCAGAAATAAAACTAAATGACTGTTCGTTATTATGACTGTATTATTACTTTCTTCAAGTATAGGGCACTAGAGAATATATCAATGACCAGGCTCATTTGTTAATACTGTCTTGAATTACACCAAAGCACAAACAGTATTATTCACGATTATTCACAATTGTCTTAGTTATCGAGTGCTGCTGTAACAGAAATACACAAGAGGGTGGCTTTAACAAGCAGAAAGTTACTCTCTCATTCTTTAGAAAGCTAGGAAATGACAAGGTCTAGCTTGAAAGGAAGGCTTTTTGGGGTGACTGAATGAAAGTTCTGGTCTCCCGTCAACATCGATAAGCCTGGTGCCCCTAGGTGAGCTGCATGGATCTTGGCAGCAGTTTTGCCCAGGACCCAGGGGCTTCTCAGACTCTTCTTTCTTAGTGTCCAGTGGGCCTTCCTCTGGAGGTATCTGTCTCCTTTAACCTCTTATAAGATAAAAGGTGATGCAGGCCACACCTCAGTAAATTTCCCCTTACATCAGATCAGGCCTATGACAGAGTAAGGATGTTGCCTTTCACCCTAGTCCCCTTACAAATGATTGATCACATCGGACCAGACTGCTGGGGGTGATCACATCATCATCTCACTGCCAAATTAAATCGTTCCATAACTGGCAAGCCACCGAGAATCGCGGCCGAGCCAAATGGACACATAATTTCTGGGGATAAAATCCAACCTGTCATCCCTTACTTTATACCCTGGTCATCATGAATCTTGCTTTGCACTGATGGCTTTACCTTTTCTGCATATTTAATACAAGAGGTGCCAGAAAACATTTGTTCTTTTCTGTCTGGCTGATGGCATCTGATAGGCTTTTGCGATGTGTGGTGACAGGTGTTCGATCTCCATAGCTCTTGAAGTTCGGTACTGCGACACTGGCTGGCTGTCCCACAGTTTGTCTCTCCCTTTGTGTTGGTGTCTAAATTTTGACTACAGCGAACGATGCTGCAATAAACGTGAGTGCGCACGTGCCTGTTTGACTTTCTGCTTTCTGCTCCTGAAGGTGTCTGCCTAGGAGGGCACTGGCTGGCGCGTCTGGTAATTCTTCTGCTTTAACTTCTTCAGGAACTACCAAAGTGCAGCTGCACCAGCCTGCATTTCAGGCGGGAGTGTACAAGTGTTCTTATTTCTCTTGATCCTCCCAACACGTCTGCTCTGCCATTATTTTGATGATAGCCTTCATAGTGCGAAGTGGCATCTTGTTCTGGTTTTGATATGCATGTCCTTAATGACTAAGAATGTTGGACATACTGTCATGAGTTCCATGACCATTTATCTACCTTCTTTGAATAGTCATCTATTCAAATCCTGTATCCATTTTTCAATTGAGTTGTTAGTTTTTTTCTGGTTGAATTGTAAGTGTTCTTAATATATTCTGAATATTAAACTCTTGGTCCAAAAATACATCAGCTATCAGACATCTGATAAGTGATAAATCTCAGATAAGGGTTTAATATTTCCAAATAGTCTCCCATTCCTTAGGTAGTATTTTTTTTTCTTTCACTGTCCCGATAATATCCCTTTAACAAACATGAACCAAAACAAAAATAAAGCTTAACGAAAGTTTTAAATGTTAATGAAGTTCAGTTTAACCTATCTTTCTCTTGTTGCTTGGGTTTGGGGGTCATTTCTAATAATCAGTCACCTAAGATGAGGTCCTTAGCCATATATATTTAAGAATCTTATGGTTTAAGCTCTTATGATTAGGTCTGTCTTAGGCTGGTTTGCTAGAGAAGCAAAACAGGTGAAAGGTGTATATATAGATGCCAAAAGGTTTAGATGACTGAAATGGCTCACATAGGTGTAGATGCCGGCAAGTTCCAAGTCCTTGGGTCCAATGTTCATCTTAATGCTGCCTGCTTGCCCTCAAAATGGCAAAAGCTGGGGAGCCCAAGATTGGCAAATCAGGTGGAAGGTTTCTAACTACAGAGGTGAGTGAGTTCAAGGTCAGCACATAGGACAGCAGACTATCGACTTTCATGATCAGCAGGTCACTGGTTCAAGTACAAAAGACTGGAGGTCAGAAGATGAGACAGATGCAGGATCCAAACCCATCAAAAGGCTAGCAAGTTATGTTGGAAATCGGCCACACCTCTGAGGAAACTGACTTGGTTCCTTTGTGGAAAATCAATTGGCCATAAATGCATAGTTGATACAGGCTCTGTCCTTCCCTACTGCCACACTGCTTTGATTACTCTAGCTTTGTCGTACATTTTGAAATCTCAAAGTGTAAAGACTCCTACTTGTTTGGTTCAAAATACATTTGACTTCAGGGCCCCTTAAACTTCCATATGAATTTGAGAATTGGCTTTCCTCATGTAAGAGCCAAAAAAGAAGGTTTAACATAGGGTTGTCATTAAATCTGTCATTTGGGTAGTATTGAGATTTTAACAATTCTAAGTTTTCTAAATCATAAAGTTGGATTAGACTTCTATGGTAAAGTGACCAGATTTTAACATTGGTAAAGTGGGACACCATTAATCGGCAGGGGTGGGGGTAGGGGTGGTATATTACCTTTCCGTTCTCCTGCTGTTCCCTAGCTTGTCATGCATTCTTTCCAAAAATCGGGACTTTTTTAAAACACCACAGGACGTGGGAAAAATTGTTTAGAAGCAGGACTGTCCCACCAAAAGAGGGATGCCTAGTCATTTTATTTATGGGGACACTCTTAAGTTCAAATCAACTTTGTGGCAATGAATTTGGTTTTGTCTCTTCTGACAACATATCCAAAGTACACGAGATAAAAGTTTTGCCATCCAAAAAGTTTTGCCATTCTCTAGGGAGCATTTTGGCTGCATTTCTTCCATGAAAAATTTGTTTGTTCTGGCAATTGATGATACTTTCATCATTCTTTACCAATATCATAATTCAAATGCATCAGTTGTTATGGGGTCTCCCTTGCTTATAATTAAAGTGATCAGATTTTAAGTGGGACACCATTGACCGGGGGCGGGGGGGGGTAATTTCTTGATTGAAAATTTGGTCTATATGGGGGCTGAGCCCTGGTGGCGTAAGTGGTTGAGTGCAGAACTGCGGCCTGCGGGTTTGGCGGTTCAAATTCAGCGGCAGCTCTCAGGAGCAGCGCCTGGGTAGTGCCCATGACCACCAGAGGCAGTGATGCCCACCAAAAAAAATAAAAGAAAGTGGAAAAAAAATTGCCTTGGGCTGAGCCCTGGTGGCGTAGTGGTTGTGTGCGGGACTGCGGCCCACTGGGACGGAGGTTCAATTCCAGCAGTGGGGCTGGGCCTCCTACTCCCACCACCGGATAGCAGTGATGCCCCAAAACAAAAACAAAACAAACAAACAAACAAAAAAGAAAATTTGGTCTATATGGAGCAATAAAATCTTTCATAGAACACAAAAATAGTATTCAATATATTTTTTAACAATGAATACATTTATTTTTAACCATTTGTTAAATTGTTAAAAATCAGGATGTCTGGTCCCTTTACTTATAATCCAATTTTCACATGCATATGAGGTGACTGAACATACAATGGATTAT
>PVJH01032824.1:0-22257 GCA_004026705.1 Nesogale talazaci | reverse complement strand
GACAGCAGCAGGGCGGGGGACACCTCCAGGGTGAGCAGCGCCTCGTGGGCATCTTCCCCAGCGCGCTGCGCGCTCGGCAAGTTGGTCACGTTGATGCTCAGGAACAGTTTGCGGGCGTCGCTGCCATACTGGAGCCTGCGGGTGGGGAGGGTCGGGAGGGTCGGGAGACTGCCCGCGCCGGTCCTCCCCAGATACGTGAGGGGGGACCCCGGATTGGAGAGCTTGATTGGATGGCAAGGTCCTTTCCTCAAGTCTCACTGCAGGAGGGCCCTTCTCCCTGGGCCCTGGTGGGGGTGGGGGCGGTACATTGCGTTGCTGACTGCAACCCACAGGGGCGGGTCCCTTCTGCCTTACAGAGTGGCTGAAGGAAGTCGGAATTGGCTCGTGGGCAGGGAGTTTGCATTGTTTTGGATTTTGTTCGGCCAATGGAAACTCCTGGCAGAAAAATAAAATAAAACTCCTCCCAGGGAGTCTCTTGTGGCCCCGCCCCTAGCCCGCGAAGCCCCACCTCTCAGATCTCACCCCGCCCCTCTGACCGCCTTTATCACTAGGGCTCCGCCCCTCGAACCCTTTTGGCCAATGAAACCTCAGGACTGGCAAGTGAGGGCCCGCCCCAGCCCTGGCCAATCAGCGAGGCTCGGAGACCCACCTGGTCAGTGGCTCCATCTGCTCAGTCACGAAGGCCGCCCGCATCTCTAAGTTGCTCTCGCACTTGTTGTCGGGCCCACACTCCTTCTGGAACTGGACCTGGGGGCGGCCCGAGGTGTGAGGGGCAGCCTCACCCGCCGTGCCCGCTCGTCCCACAGCCCCTGCCCCTTCAGACGCCCGCCCCACCCACCTCGGTGTGGTTCTCCTGAGCCTGCGCCTGGTTGAGCACTGGGTAGGCGTCCAGGGATCGCAGCCCCAGCCTGGGGCGCTCCGGCAGCCGCAAGTGTAAAGAATAGTTCATGGCGATGACGATGGGCCGGAGCTTGTCGCGAACGTTGTCCTGGGGAGGGCGGGCGGCGCGCTGAGCCCAGCCTGCACGGACTCCCCGCTTAGCTGACTCCGGGCACCCCGAGCCCCGACTTCACTCCAAAGCATGCTGAGTTAGTCAGCTGACCTCCCTCCCCGCGAGTCGCTCCCTCCGGAATGGAAACGGAGAGGGCTTCTCCCCACCAGAGATCTCGCCAGGGACACCGAATGTCCTCTCAGATGTCCCAGAGGGGCTAGACCTGCCTCCACCCACCCGCCTGTCTCTTGAGGGATCCCAACCCCACACCCTTGACCTGGGACTCTGTCCACATCCCTGGGGGGTGCTGGACCCCTCCCCTCACCATCAGGAGAAGTTCCAGCGTCTCGCAGCGCATCTCAGGCATGAAGAAGAAGCCGGTGAATGTGGGCGACTGGCTTCGAGCAAAGCGGAGTCGCGGCGGGCGCCGGTCCCGGTCAGCCTCCAGGGTGTAGGCCAGGGCTGGGCAAGGTGGCAGGGCGGTCAGCACGTGGTCGGGCGAGCATGCCCCCCTCACCCCGCGCCCCAGCACTCACTGATGTTGCGCCTGTAGTTGGGGTTCCCGGCACTCTGGTTGTAAGTAAAGCACAGCTCCACCTGCACGCTGTTGGGGGGGGAGGGGGAAGGGAATGAGAGAGAAACCTTTGTTAAAGGGCGCACCTACTGCTCAACCTCCTGCACTAGATGGAGGGGGGTGGGGGTGGGGGCACCAGAGCCTGGGAGGGAAGAGATGGAGTTCAAACTGAGGAGTTCACAAAGCTGGTCCTTTGGCGCCCCTGACCCCATACCTCCCTACTCCTGTTAAGAGTCAGAGGTCAGGAGCTGGGATGGTGGAGTGGGCTGTGCAATGAACTATTAACTGCAAGAGTCAGAGGTCACAGAGTCAGGCTTAGGACCCCAGCCCCTTCCTCAGTGGGGAACTGGAGACCCTGAAAGGGCAGAAAGACTCCTAAAGTCATCCATTAGTGGGTGGCCAAGCTGTCTTGATCCCAGGCCTTCGGATCCCAGTTCAGGCCACCTTCTCCCACTCCCTCCCCTATGGCTTTCCTGTCATCTCCCTGTGCCTTCCGACCCAAGGTGCCCATTCACAAAGGGGGCACCACTATCCTTGTCATCACTATCACAGCAACTCGTATGTCATTCCACTCCGTGCCCTCAACACGCCGCGAGCTGGTTACTATTATGAACTCTGCTTAGCAGGCGAGCAACCTGAGCCTCGGCGAGAGGAACCATCGCCCCAGATCCTCTCCCTCAGATCCCACCTCTGGGCACCCGAATGCCCGCTCTTCCGGGCCTGCACTGGGATGTGAGCCAGGCTGTCTAGGGTTCCCACACTCAAGCACCACCCCCAGCTGCTGCCCGGCTCCCTCCACAGGCTTCTTCCTTTTCAGTGAGGTCCGGGAGGGAGAGCGATGCTCACTACAGAATCGCATCCAAAGGTGGCATGTCGGTGCCATTTGGGGTGGTGTGGCCCATCATCCCTTTAAAGTCAAAAGGTCTTTGGGCCAAGGGGCAGAGACTTAGGAGAGAAGGAGGGAAGAAACGGGAACCGCCAGAGTAAGCGGACACTTGATACCAGCCTGTGTGTGCACCCCGGACACAGGGCTGGGTGGGCGGAGAAGGACGGAGGGTCTCACCAGGAGGTGGCTGTACAGAGCGCGGGGTCCAGCACAGATGGGCTGGCCACCAACGTCTTGTGGAGAATGTTGATGACGGGCCGGGCTCTGCACAGAAAGCAGAAGACAGGCAGCTGTCAGTGCCTCCTGGCTTCCCCACCTCAGGCCAGAGAGGGTGGTATCTCTGGATGGCACGGACAGAGACGGGCTTGGAGGAGAGCCAGGCCTCTGCCTACCACTCCCCAGCTCACCGCAGCAGCACGATTCGGTCCGACAGGCTGCCCACCAACAGGTCAGGGTAGAAGTTCTCATCTACGTCCATCCGGCCACTCAGGGAGTAGCCAAAGGCAGCCAAGCCAGGAAGTCCCAGCTTCTTCCCGTGGACCACCTGGGGGTATGGACAGCAGGGCTGGAAGGCTCTGGGCCCAGTAGGAAAGAGGGGTACCCGAGAAGGTAGATAGGACCATCTCAGTGTATATATGTTGGGGAAGTGGGGGGAGGGGGGAGGGTGCTGTGCAAGGCAGCATGCCCATCTCGCTGTCCTATCCGTACCTGCTGGGGCTGTTTGAGGAGCCCCCTGGAGCTGCTGTGGTAGATATACACCTTGCCCAAGTCCTCAAACGGGGCCCCCACAGCAATATCTGGGGAAGGGAAAGAGAGAGGCATGGAGTCACCCTGGGCCCACGGCTCCCTGGCCCTGGGCTCCAGCCAGATGGGTTAGACCCAGAGCATCAGGGAGGGGGACAGAACTGTGGTTTCCTGGAATAAAACCAGGTCCATCCAGAACCTAACTGCCTTCTTTTACAGATGGGGAAGAGGCCAAGGAAGGGGAAGTGGCTAACCAAAATCCCACAGCAAGATACTATCACAGCCAGGCCTCACCCCCAGATTCTGACCATTGGCTGGGGATTCTTTGACAGGGCCTCCTACCTCCTCCACCAACCTGCGTCCTCACATCCCCCCTCAAACTTTGTTGACCAGCAAGGGCAAGAAAGGTGGTGTCCCCAGTATGACTTTGCCAGGTAATTGCCGAGCACCAGTCTCACTGTACCCTACCAAGAGTGCTGGAGGGTAGGTACTATGGCTTCTGCTTTGAAGACAAAGAAACTGAACCATGAGATGCCACAGAGCAGGTAAGGAGAAGAGTGGAGATCTGAGGCCATGTCTAACACCAGGCGCTAGGATTTTAATCACAGAACTGTCCTGAACGTCCCATGGTAAAGTGTCAGGCATGTTTCTCTTCTAACCAGGATTTCTACAAGGAAGCTCAAGAAGCTTTATTATCTTCTGAAATGTTACTGCTGTCCTGGTGTGCTGCTTTGGACCGGAGAATGCATAAATAACCAGGAAGCTGAACTTCTTAGAACAGTCTACAAAGGAAGCATTAAGTAGGTCTTGAGTCAAAACCAGAGGACTTTCCTATAGCCAAGGGCATGGACTCTGTTGAACAACCTTTCTGGTGCCTACTTTGGCTCCTCACTGGCTCCCCTGCCTGCCTGCACGTTCTCAGTTTTGTTCTGGGCATCCGGGTTGTCAGAGAAGTGACTTGGTGGTGAGCGCTCATAGTAAACTAATGGAACCCTTCTTGACACGCCAGGTCTGACTGGTCCCCACGTTGTGCTAAGTACTGGTGACATCCTCTGTATACCAGGTCTCCTACCTTGCCCCAGGCCTTCTGTCCCATGCTCCCTGGATTCCCATGCCCCCAGCCCCGCTCTCCTTGGCCTCTCATCCCATACTCCCCCCCTCTGGAACCATCTGTCAATGGATCAAAGCCTTTACTGAATCCCCCAGCCATTCCCCAATATAAATCCCAGCTCCTCAGCATGGCATTCACAGCCGCCTCTCCAGCCTCATCTCTGACAGGCACCCTCCACGCTCGGTAGATTTGGGCACTCAGGGAAGGCACCCCGTATGCTCGTCAACCACCCCTTGTCCCTCTCTGTGCAGACTCAACCCAGCTGCGGAGGCCCAGCTGCTTGGCTTGTCCGCGTCTCCAGGTCCCCGGAGCTTGTCTCTGGCTGCTCTGTGTGCATGTCCTGTCACTGCCATGTCTGTGCTTCCCATCCGGGCCCTGTGCTCCGTCAGGGGTGTGTGGGGAAGGGGTGTCATATCGTACCCTGGAACCCATCCTGGTTGATGTCTCCGATGCTGGCCACAGAGAAGCCAAAGGCGGAGCCACTGGGGCCATGAAGGAGGAGGGAGGGATGGCCAGGAAAGGATGTGCCCGCCTGGTTCATGTAGACGTATACGGCACCCCCGACCTCTTCTTTGCGCTCAAAGTAGTAGGGGGCACCCACCAGGAGGTCCTGCCACCTACATGGGAGAGAAGAAGAGGGGGACGGTATAAGGTTGACACCCCACCCCCCACCCCAAGGAGCAGAGTTGGCTTATAGGCAGGGTTGTGCTAGCACACAGCCCTGCCAATGGGACTTCTGGCTATCCCAAGAAGGATGTGGAAATGCCGTCCCGTCCCTGCACAGAGAAGGCACCGGCCACAGAGGAGCCTTGTGGATGCAGGTCGGTCACACCCTAGTAGTCCACAGCTGTAGGACCAAACGCATGATAGGCACAGACCAGCAAACACAGGGGGCATGCAAACGGCAGGCGAATACCCAGAATCCCGCAGCGTGATTGCAAACCAGCAGACCAAGTGGGCCTGTGGACCTCTGCACACAACCAGGAGACCGAGGCCCGACAGCGCTCCGTCCCCTGCCTGGCTCCCACCACTCTCCCTGGCCCTGGAGGGCCTCCCCGGACTCTCACCCATCATTGTTCAGGTCTGCCAGGGCAATGGCGCTGCCAAAGTAGGCGCCCACCTGCGTGCCCTCCAGCACCTGCTTCCTCTGCAGGTCTCCACCTGCCTCCTGGCTCAGCAGGAAGACGGCGCCCATGTGCTGGTGTCGCGGGGCACCGGCCACGATGGTGACGTCTGTTGGGTGCAGCACCGCGCTGCCCACCTGCACCGTGTACCCTGGGAAACAGGGGAGAGGGCCACT
The DNA here is from genome assembly GCA_004026705.1 of Nesogale talazaci. Taxonomy (NCBI): domain Eukaryota; kingdom Metazoa; phylum Chordata; class Mammalia; order Afrosoricida; family Tenrecidae; genus Nesogale; species Nesogale talazaci. The sequence continues at coordinate 16,651 of PVJH01032824.1, read as the reverse complement.
CAAAGACCCCATAAATTCTGTCCCCTCTACTCTCTGGACCCTCCCGAGGCCTCCCTCTCAATTTCCTCCAGTCCATCATGGGACAGTGGTTGTTCATTTCAGCCGCCAGGCCTGCCTGTAGACAGACAGAGTGAAGCTGCAGGCACCTGGTCACCTCTTGTCCTTTGCTCTCACTCATGCAACCAGACTCAAAAACTGAGGTCCACTGTGCCCAGTCCTTCCTCCTCCTCCTGCTCTGCAGCTTCCCCTCACCCCCCACCCCCGACCAGCCTGAACTTACCGATGTAGCTGTTGCCTTGGTCTTCTGGGTCCTTGTAACTGTACTCTGCTAAGTCCCAGTCCTTCCTCTGAATCATGAAGACGTTTCCTTCACAAGGATGGGACAGGGGCACCCGTTGCCACGCTTTTCTTCCGCCATACCCACTCCTCCACCCACTCTTCCCCAAAAAGCCCCAAACCAAACTCACTACAGGTCAGGCTAGAACTGCTCCTGTGAGCTTGCAAGACTGTAACTCTTCATGGATGTAGAAGCCTCATCTTGAGCCTGCAGAGCGGCTGGTGGTTTCAAACCGCCGACCTTACAGTGAGCAACCCAACCTCAGCTGGGCCCCTGAAGGATACTAACCCCCTGGCTTTGTGACCTTTGTCCTTTGCCTGTCACCTCGATTTGAACCATTCTACAAGGCAAAACACCAAGGTCTATTTTGCAGATCTGAGTCTCTGGGAGGGAAACGGACTTGCCCATGGCTTCATGGTGGGGCGGCTAGAGAGGCAGGACCGGCAGCCAGGTGGCTTAGGGCATGTTAGACTTTTAGACTAGGTGATATTTCTTCTACTTTTTCAATACTGAGGAGAGACTCTCCCTCATTACCCGCTTCTGGACCTCCCCCAAAGTCAGGGCTTCCTATCTGGTCCCGCTGCCCACCGGCTGCTGCCGGAAAGAGCCTCTGCACCCACAAAAGGAACCGAGGGACCAAGGGATGTAGGAGACAGGGCCAGAGAAGGGTTTGAGTCTAGTTGCATCTCAGCTTTACGGGACCCCAGGCTGTGAGCAGGGGTCCAGGTGGGGCAGTGAGCTCGGTCTTGGGCTGTTAACTGAATGCCAACAGTCTGAAACCACCAGTTGCTCTCGGGAGAAAGGTGAGGCTTTCTGCTCCCGGGAAGCGTGCCAGTCTCAAAGCGGGGGCAGTGCCACTCTGTCCTTCAGGGTCCCTGGGAGTCAGAATGGGCTGGGGTTGAGTGGGGTTTGGGAGAGCTGTGACCGCAGTCCCGGCCCCCTTGAGAGGTCTGCCTCTGCTGGCCAATTCCACAGGGAGCCATAAACAGAAGGTGCTGCTCACGGCCCGGGTGGCAGAGAACCGGTGGGGAGGGTGCCCGCGAGCCAGCGAGGCTATGGGCAGGGGTTGGGGCGGTTCCGAGCACTAGGAACCGGGACCACTCTCTACAAGGGGGGCCTCCACGGGGCTTGGGGAAACAGGACGAAAACAGAATGGCACCTTTGAGAAACCCCTTGTATGTATGAACATGAGCAAAATCCCCAGAATGGATTGACTAAAGAGAAAATAGCAGGGCAGTATATTTAGTATGATCTTAATAGTATTTTTAAAAAACCCAATAAACAAAACAATGGCCTATGTGGTCTGAAATAAGAGAGAAAAGCTGTGGAACTAGGGAGGTGGTGAGAGAGGAAGAGTACTTATTTCACTAAAGCTGACTGTACTATGTAGTGGTCGGGGCCACCTACTCCAGCACTCCGGGCGATTCCACTCACAGTGACCCCACAAGGCAGAGCACAACCGCTCCTGAGGGTTTCTGAGACTCTAAATCTTTGCGGGTGCAGACGCCTCATCTTCCTCCTGCACAGCAGCAGGTGGGTGTAAAGTAGGCGTCCTCAAACTACGGCCCGAGGGCCACATGCGGCCCGCCGAGGGAATTTATCCAGCCACTGGGTGTTTTTGCTGTCACTGCTGTTCTGTTTAGCAGCCTATTCCTCCGGGCCCGCAGTGAATCTGTTCATAGTCTGCTTGTTTTGTAGCTATAGTCCGGCCCTCCAATGGCCTGAGGGTCAGTGAACTGGCCCCTGTTTAAAAAGTTTGAGGGCTGAGCCCCGGTAGTGCAGTGTTTGTGTGCGGGACTGCGGCCCACAGGGCTGAGGGTTCAAATCCAGCAGCAGCTCTCCAGGAGCAAGGCTGGGCTTCCTACTCCCACCAGGTCAGTGATGCCACAAAAAAAAAAAAAGAAAGAAAGCTTGAGGACACTGGAGTAAGCCATCAACCTGTGGTTTGCAGCCCAACATTTACTCCACGACCACCCCCAGGGCTCCTCCATGGCCACCTAAAACCTCACAATAGGACCTTATTTGGAAATCGGGTGCAGTCAAGTCGGGATGTGGGTTTGGGAGGTCCCGAGGCATCTTTATAGGAAAAAGGAGAGGGCGCTTTGGACTCACAGACACGGAGCAGAAAGCCAGGTGGACCGAGAGGCAGAGAGATCAGACTGATATGACGTCGACCAAGAACACCGAAACCTGCCTGCCCCACCAGGAGCGAGGGGCAGCCTTGCTGGCACCTTGCTGTGGATGCCGGCCTCCTGGACACTGAGCGACGGCATTTCTGCAATGCCAAGTCACTTGCGACAGCAACTTATTACGGCCATGTCTACTTCTTGGACACTTTTCAAGCAGTTAAATTGGAGTCACTACGTCTCGGTTTCAACTCAACCTTCGTAACATCCCCTTCTTACACCATCAAAGGCTCTGCTTTCTGTTAGGTAAAATGGAGATCCTTGCCTCATGAGATGACCAGGAGGACTCCTTCACATCGTGGGTGGGAAGGCCCTGGCACACAGTAGGTGCTTTAAAACGAGCAACTTCCATCTTGGCAAGAGGATCCATCTCTCTCTCCTCTTTGTGTGGATGGTGTGGGCTACCGTATCTGGGACCCCCTACCTGCCGTGAACCCCACCTTTCCAGTTGTAGGCGCCAGGGGCTCCGAAATACATGGTGCTGTGGGAGAAGCCGCCGCTGGTGCCCATCTGGCACATGCCTGTCTGCAGGTAGTCGGTGTTGCTGTTGCACATCTCGTTGTGGTAGGTCTGCCAGTCATCGCTGGGGTCCAGCTCCAGGTCGTTGCCCCGAACGTAGCACCTGCCCACCATGCGCCGCTGGTCTTCCAACCCTGACCACAGCACCTGGGTGAAGCGGTGGCCACACACCTGGGGACCCCCCCACACACACACATACAGTCTTAGCCTGCAGCAGGGACCCGGTGCACCTTTGCAGGTGTGGGGCACGGGCTGGGCGCGTCTCCTGGCTTCTGCCTCGTCGCACACCGACAGTGACTTCCCAGAATTCCCACATCTGCCCCAAAGCTCCGCTGCACTTCGGGGGAACGCCAAAAGGCAGGTGTCAGCTTTGAAAGTGACTTTGAGATTTGGCGCTAGGGTGCAGGCTCATGGGTTTACAAGGAGCGAGTCACAGAGTGGATCAGAGCACCGGCCTTGCTGTCCCCTGACGGCCCTGGCCTTGGAATGGACAGAGGACTGTTACAGCCAAACTAAGGGAGCAGTTGCTGACAGCTACTGTCTCCAGGCCGGCTTCTAAGCCCTTTATGTGCATGGCATCGCGTACTTCGTGGCAACCATGGAACGGGGACACCTCTCTCCCGTTTTACAGCTAGGAACCTACAGCAGAGAGCGCTAAGGCACCTGACTAACATCTCACACCTGTGCTGCTGTTGTTGGCCGCCTGCCAACCCCTAACTCAGCCTGCGGGTTGCAGCCCCTTTGGGGGTCGAATGACCCTTTCGACAGGGGTCGCTTGATTCATAAGCAAAGTGACAGTGGCGGAGAAGCAAGGAAAACAATGCTATGGCCAGGCGGGGTGGCTCGAGCCTGGAGGCCAAGGCTGGAGGAGCGCTTGAGTCCAGGAGCTCTGGGCTGCAGGGCGCTCTGCCGATCGGGTGTCCGCACTAAGTTTGGCATCGATGTGGTGACCTCCCGGGATTGGGGGACCACCGGTTGCCTAAGGTGGGGTGAACCGGCCCAAGTCGGAAATGGAGCAGGGCAAAAATACTGTTAGGACTGAGGGGTCACCACCACAAGAGGAGCTGTATGAACGGGTCGCGGCATGAGGCAGGTGGAGAACCGCTGCCCGAGCCTTTCCCCTGACCAGATGGGAGGCAGAAAGGCATTGCCTGAGAATTGAACGCCCCACGCCTCCTGCATGGACGGGGATAATTGTTCCTGAAGCCCCACTCTCCCTCTCAGCTTGGGGAGGCCCTGGGCGGTGTGAAGACCCTTGGCTGTGAACTGAAAGGGGGTTGGGGAGGAGGTTCAGTCCATCCAGAAGCCCTCATAATCAAGGCCTGGCTGTGTGTGGTCTGCCGTGGGTCAGCTTCTCGGGTACCCTGCGTGTGAGAGAGACAGCCGAGCGGCTCCCGGGACTATTCTTGGCTGTCGTCTTTAGGGAGGCGGTTTTCCAGACCTTTCTTCCACGGAGGCCTGGGGGGGGTTTAAATCAGCAGCCCTTAGGTTTTGGCCGTGGATGTTCTCAAACTTGCCCCTGCTAACCCTGCGGGGCATGACTCTCCACTAACAGAACGGGGCGTGTCACCGTGAGCCAGTCAGTGCCTGCCGCGGCAACTGGTTTCTGTTGCCGGCTTTCGGCTGTGTTTGGACAGATCAGGAAGCGACCTGCCCACTGGTGCTCATGCCCCAAGTGCCTCCCACGTACCGGGCAGATCGGTTTTCCTTCCAACCACACAGACACTTTGGTTCGTGTTGCCATCCCCACCAGGCCACATCGCTCTCCTGCCTTCTCCCTCCTGGGCCTTCTGTGGGCCTCCCATTCTCCTTTTTTTTTTTTTTTTTGGTTTTTGGGGCATCACTGCCCTCTGGTGGTAGGAGTAGGAGGCCGGAGTAGGAGGCCCAGCCCCACTGCTGGAATTGAACCTCCGTCCCAGTGGGTCGCAGTCCCGCGCACAACCACTACGCCACCGGGGTTCATCCTCCCATTCTCCTTCTTTCCCAAGCCTGGTGGCTGTGACCCACGGACTCTATCCTGACCCAAGGCAGCCTTACGTGGCAGCGTGGAACAAGACCACCTTTTCCCAGGAGCACAGCACCAGCTCTCCTCCCCCTTGGAGAGGCTGGTGGGTGTGAGCCTTTCCGTCACCAGGGGGGCGCTGAACTAGTCCTCCACCAGTGCTCCTTGCAGACAATTGCTGATAAACCCAGCATGCGGGGCTGACCTCAGAAGGCACCTCTCAGCCCTCCACAACAAAACCAAGCCAGACGCCCGGTCCAGCAGAACTGCCACCCTCCCTCCCCCGGGCGTCCACAGCTGTCAGTCTTCACAGGTGGCAGGTGCTGATATCTTTCTGCCGATGAGCGGCTGGTGTGTTTGAACTGCTGACTTGTGGGTTAGCAGCAGAGTGCTCGAGCCACTGTGCCCCCTGGGGACCTAGCCTCCGAGGTCTAGAAAAGCCATGGGTGACCCGCGAGAAATACCCAGATCTTAACAGTGTCCACAGGAGACAGACACCCCCAACCGTGGTGACAATGGAGCAGACAATTGGCTCGGGGACACAAGAGAACCTAGAGTCAGGTTAACACACCACGCCCTCTGTCCGGTGCTCGCTGCATGGGGTTGTCAGAACCCACTGAATCCCCAATCTGCACTTTGTTGTATGTGAACTCCACGGCCGTTGAAAAGCTGAACAAAGTCCCTCGGGCTCCGGGTGAGGGTGGGCAAGGGGTGAGTGAACTAACCGCAGGAGTGGCCTCCCAGGAGGGCGGGTGGGTTGAGGTCAGCAGGGCTGCAGCTCTTCCGTCCCTCCGTCCATCCGTCCGCCCACCCGCCTCCCAGGAAGACGTGCCTGCCAGTGCTCAGAGCCTGAGGCTCTCATTGCCCTTTCCTCCTCGAAGTTCCCACGATGGATCAGCACCGGGGGGAGGGGGGGAGGGGGAAGGAGGGAGGGGGGGGCCGGGGAGGAAGTAGATGATTCAGACAGGGCCCGGGCTGTGGCCACCTTGGGAGAGCACCAGCTCTGCCCCAGCCCCAGCTCCAGGGAGCACAGAGAGCAAGGGACTTGGGCCCTTGGGGGCCGTGCGCAGTGGACACAGAGACACAGAGGCCTGGGCACACATCTGAGCACCCCTCCAGCCCCTGGCTTGGATGGCAGCGGGGTGCCAGCCATTAGTGCCCACTTACCAGAACTCTGCCTGCAGGGCCTTGGCTAGCCACGGTCACCCCGAGCCACATGTCTTCAATGATGCGATTGTTGGTGCTACCTGTGAGCGTGGGGGGCAATCATGAGTGACAGCACCGCGTTCCATCCTCCCAGGGTCCAGGGCCTCCGCTGCGCAGGGGTGGGCCAGCTGGGACCCTCCCTGCACCCCTTCCCTGCCCATCATCATCTGAGTCCACAGAGCCCAGCGATCCCATTGGGTTCCACTCTCCTCTCAGGCACCCTCGCCCCACTGGACAAGAAGCCACTTCAAAACTGCCAGCTCAGCCTGCTCTCTCTTCTGGGGGCTGGGGTTGGGGGAATTGGGGGGGCTGCTCACCTTTCTCCTTGATGTCCATCCGCTGACAGTCGTCCTTGAGGGCCGTCAATGGGCACAGATACACGGCGCCCGTCCGGTTGGTGTAGCCGTTAGTGGTGGAGAAGTCCTGGGGGGCACCAGCCAAGAGCCTGGTGAGGCAGGGAGGTTGGGTTCAGACTCCACATAGGGGGCCTTTCACGCAGCTGCTGGCCTACCTGTGTGTCAAGCTCGGAAAATGTGTATGTGTGTGTGTGTGTGTGTGTGTGTGTGTGTGTGTTGGGGGTGATGGAGCCCACTCTTGCCCTCACGGAGTATTCAGTAGAAGGAGGCAGGCCCCACGTGAGGGGAGGTCCCCAAAAGAGATGGTCCAGCGGAAGCCGAGGACTGGCATTGGCCAAGTGGAGGAGGGGAGCCAGTCACGAGCCAGCAGAGGGTTTGAGAGGAGCCAAGTCTTTGGTGGGGGTGGAAGGGATGGAAACTGAAGGCTGGGAAGCTCAGGGAGGGACAGAAGTCAGGGCAGGGGGAGCTGTGGGGACCATAGAGGGATTTTCAGTAAGAAGGTAGCATGGGCAGGTAGGGGGTTGGGAAAGGATGGTTTGGCTTGAGATGAAGGCAGGTGGGAAGAACCATGGCAGCGGTTGGGGGAGGTGTGGATGCCTGGTCCCAAAGTGACCTGAGGTCGACCAGCCCCCTCTTCACCGAGGGAAGGACAACAAGGGACTGGGCCGGGCATGCCGGCGTGCCCACATTTGATCTCAGTGTGGCCCCAAGGCAGAGTTCCCGGTGGGTGGACACGAGGACTACTACCTTCTGTTGAGTCTGCCCAGAGCGCACCTTTGGGGACCCCAGCTCCACATTCCCTCACAGACCACCCTGTACCAGGAGGGGGCCCTTTGTACCCCAGAGGCCCTTGGATGGGATTTGGGGTACAGCTCTTTGTCACAGGGTCCAGCCAGGGCCCCTCTGGGCACCCATAGTTTTCATGACCAGGAGACACAGTCCAGACATTGTGCACTCACGTCTGAGAATCCCACCTGACCCACCACCCCTCGCTTCCTCTCTGCAGCCTCTCACGGGCCTCAGGACCTGTCCCCTGTCGTTCATCCTAGATTCCTGGGTCCCAGGTGCACCCTCCTGGATCCCAGCAAGACCATCACCACCCTGAAACTACGAGCTGGGACAGAAGCTGGCCCCTGGGCCTCCTGCCTCTGCCCGCCTGCAGCTCCTGCCTGAGCCTTGGGAGTGAGAGCTGTGAGCAGAGAGGCCAGCAGGGCCCGGGCATGCCAGGACTTGGGGTGCCTCAGCCTACTGGGTGTCAGGAATGCATTGCCTGGGGGGTGGCGGGAAGGGGGTGGGGCCTCAGCCTGCACTTACATCCGCAGCTCAGGCCTCACCCTGGAGAAGTGTCCCTGGGGGCAGGGTGCAGCTTCTCTGGGCAGGGCAGGCCTGAGTGCCCAGCAGTGCAACTGGCGTGGGGCCAGCAAGGCGGCCAGGCCCAGTTAGTCACCCTGCGACTGGGCGAGGAGCATGTGCCTGGCCAGCCCTGGATGCCTGCTCGCTGGCCAGGCGCCGGGGAAAGGAACATGGAGTGCTGGGAGTTGCTATGTAGCCAGGGGACCCTCCCTGGTCTCTCTGCGGAGCCTCATCCACAAAGTGAGGCCAGCAGCAGGCAGCCCCCTTCAGGATTGGTGGGAGACCAAATGGATTCCATTTCTAAAAGGACTTTGGGACCAGGAAGCCGTGGCCAGCGTGAGCATAGGGACCTCAGGGCCCCTCCCAGGAATCTCGGCACTCCCTCCCTGGGTTAGGGAGCCTGCAGTCACCTGGCAGTCACTAAGGTGGGGCTGAGGTGATGGCCAAGTTGGCTGGAGGTGGTGGATGGGGACTGGCTTCAATGACTTTGAAGGAGTCCAGCCTCAGAAGGCCAGGGGCCCCTGGGCGGCATCCCAGGACATTTGAGACTGGTAGCAGCTGCCTGCCTGCCCCTCCGGGCCTCTTGAGGCACTGAGCAGGCAGCTCTGAACGGGAATGGGAGCCGTACTAAAACCAACGCCCTCACCACCTTTGTGCCCACTGATGGGGGTGGGGCAGTGCCAGAGGCCAAGTTCCCGGCCCACGTCGTCCTAGGCCCCTCCCTCCCCCCAGAGATTCCACAGGGAGCCCCCCACCTCCCTTAAGAGTATTTTTAGCTCTTACTTGGCCCGCTCAGCAGCCCTTTAAGGCCCTCTGGCTCCCAGCCCGGCATCCAATGGGGCTACAGCCAGAGGGCTTGGGGAGGGGAGGGTGTGGAGAGGGTCAGGTCCAGCTCTTTCCGGCCACAGCCAGGTGTGCTGGTGAGGACCAGAGAACCCAGAGGTGACCAAAGCCCCCACTCCCAAGGACCCGCTGGAACCTAATATGCAAACCGTATGTCAATTAGTGCAAACAAACCCCTCTTGGACTTGCTGTTAGGTCCCTCTAGAGCACCGTCCAGAAGCCGACCCTCCCCAACGGCAGGCAGGAGGGGTCCCTCATGGAGAGGAGCCAGGCAGAGCAGCAGGAACTAGGCCCTCTCCTCAGTCACGTGGGCTGGGTCTGATCCTGATGGGAAGCCCCTGGAGGCAGGGGGATGGCTGAAAGGCCTTCTCAGAGCTTTTAACAGGTGCCTCCTCACCCTCTCCTGGGATCTTTCCAGATGCCCCTCCTGGTTCCTGGGAAGGCCCCACCCCAGAGCTCCAGATTCCCGAAGAGCACTCCCTCCCTCCTGGCCCCGTGAGTCTTCCCAGAGCCCTTCAAAGTTAACCGTCAGGGCAGTTGAAAAAGGAGGCTGGGAGACAGCAGTCAGGGTAAGGCAGGACAAAATAATAATGATTTATATATTATCAAGGGCTCATGAGGGAGGGAGTGTGGGGGAGGGAAGTGAAAAAATGAGGAACTGATTCCAAGGACTCAAGTGGAAAGAATGTTTGGGAAAGGATGACAGAGGTACAAATGTGCTGGACACAAGGATGGATGTATGGACTGTGGTAAGGGCTGTATGCACCCCCAAAAAATGATTAAGAGAGAGAAATGAAGGGAGGGTGGGAATGAGACCCAGGAGGACTGGGGCGCTCAGGTCGACTCACCCCAGGGAGAAGCCTCCTGGACTGGGCAGGGGGCGGGAGAGCCACACTGGGGAGGGTGATGCTGAGAACGAGCCCATAAAATTCAATTTCCCTGCCGCCTTCCTCATCCCTTGGGAAGCCCTGGGGTGCTACCAATGGGACGAATTTTCAACAACTTGGCTTCATCTTTACGGATGAACGGGGCAAAGAAGACCTCAAACTCAGGCCAACTGGCCCCTTCCAAGCTTCCTACCACCCAGGCCAGGGAATAGGTCTATTCCAGCCCCCAAACCCCACCTCCGGGGGTGGGGTGGGGGAGGTATAGAAGTTCTCCCAGGAGCCTGCTCCCCAAACTGGCCCTCTCGCAAGAGGCTGCTCCCCATGGCAGGGAAACTACAGCTTTCACCCTCCCACTACATTGCCTTACCCTGCCCACCGGGGCCTCTCTTCCCGGGGTGGGGCTCAGCCTTCAACAAGCTGGTGGGAACGGGGGCATGAGATTGGGAGAGAAAGGTCACTGTCCAAGCCTCCCCGAAAATAAAAGGCTGCTCCTTTTGCATTCCAATGCCCTCTTCCTTGATCTTCCCTATGATGGCCCCCAAGAAAGTTCTTCCTGAAATCGAACCTCAGTCTCTCTAACCGCAACATGACCACGGCTTTTGCTGCATTATCAAGCACCTTTCACCCTTTTTCCCCGCAAGATGGGGTTCCCCAGTCTCCTACCCAACTTAGGACACTGCAGATGTAGCTGCCGGTCTTATTTCTGCCAGGCATGAGTTTCAGAGGAAGCCAGGTGTCCGCCCTGCCCAGGGAAACGCAACAGGTAAGCCTGGCTCCTGCCTGCCTCCGGTATGACTTCATCCCATCTGAGCCACTGCCAGTTCCGCCTCCAGGCTCTTCAGCAGCCATCATCGCTTCCAGGCAGGGATCAAAAGGGCCCACCGGTCTGGCCCATAGCCCACACACAGGTCAGGCCAGCCCAGGACACTTGGGTTCCCAGAACCACTTCTTCCCCCAGGGGCCCATTGCCTGTGCCCAGGAGGCCCTCACACCTTAGCCCTGGGCCCTGCTTCTCAGCCCTCACTCCCAGCACCTGGGACATGGGCTTGGGTTAGCATGGGTCCCCTGTGTCATGGGCGGGGAACCCGATCCAGAGGTGAAGGTGATGGGGTAGCCTAGGGCTTCCACATGAAGGTACCAACCTTGTTTGGCCCAAGGCCTTTCATAGGGAAATGAGCAGCAGAAATGCACCCAGACCCTTGAATGCAGATATACTTTCAGGGGTGTCTCCTGGAAATGTGCGGTGAACCCCAGGCTCTGAGCCTACCCAAGCGCTGGAACGCTTCCCCTTCTCCCCGGAATCCTGAGGAGGCTGCGGCTGCGGCTTGCCTGGCTAGTTGCCTTGAGCAGTGACTCGGGCAGCTGCTCACATCTGGCTATCCAGCTGATTGCAGCTAAGTCCTGTTATACCCAGCTGGCGCAGCTGGCTCTCCCAGAGGGCTCCAGGGCCAGACTCTAGTGAGGTGGGCCAACCTGTACAGCCCGGGGGGAAGACTGGGGATCCCCGAGATGGGCGCCAGAGCTCTCCTGAGAATGACCTCTCTCTCTCTTTCAAAGTTAAAAGGGAGCAGCAGCCTCGTATGGGCTTGAGAATCCTCTGGACTCTTGGCAGCCCTCGTTGGCCTCCCTAGCCATCCACTCAGCTGCCATGAGTGGCGTCCATGAGTAAGGGGAGTGCATCAGGGTCTTGGCCTTGACGCAGAACCATCAGCTGCTCCCCGGAGACCCGGCTATTCAGAGCTTTTCCTATACTTTATTTCATTAACCCGCTCGACTGAAAACACAACAAAAACCCACGAATCTTACAAAAGTCTGTGGGACAGTTGTACTGTGTTGCTAGACACTGAAGTTGCTAGACAATGATACTGACTCAATGGCGTGCAACACCGCCACCAGCCCCCCACGAGAAACTGTTAGGTGCTGGACACTAACTGAAAGGTTGGTGATTTGAATCCAACCAACCAGTGGGGTCTTGGAAAGAAGGCCTGAGATCCACTGCTGAAAAATCTGATTTAGCAAATCTAACAGAGCACGGACTTCTCTGACACACACGGACGGGGCTGCTACGAGCCAGCCTGGGCTTCTCTGGCAACTGATCTGATCACCCGGGGAAGAAGGAAGGTGTGTGGGTCTGCTCCATGCCGCCTGACCCCCATAATTAGGAGGAATCAAGACTCGGGTGCTAGAGAGAGAGACCCAAGACAGGTCACTGGTGGCAGGACACCCAAGCCTCTGCACCATCCATTCCACGATGCCTTGCACGTGGCTTCTCAGCTGTCAAGCACCTGGATCCAGTTTCAACCCCTCTCTGGGGAAAACTGGCCTAGGGAAGGCAAATCTCTTCATCAAGGTCACCTCACAAGGGGAACGATACAGGATCGTTGATGCCCCTTTTTGGTTGTTTTTGCTTCCCCGTCTGATGTTTTTCACATTTTTGCCTTCCTTTCACCATGCAGACTCGGCACTCAAGAAATCACTTTCTGGGCTGGGGTGGAGAAAATACCAATCTACAAACTGATACCGATGGTCACTAAGATCTCCAAAAAAGGCAGGGTGACCAAGGCCAGAGCTCAGCTGCTGGGGCCAGGCAGGGAAGAGGGTGGTGGCCGCAGTCTCTGCAGGAGCCAGATGGAGTTGAGGCTAAGTCCAGGTAGGCAGGCTGGGCAAAGCCTGGACTTGGACCATCGCAAGTTTCCTCAAGTGTCTGCAGGCTGCAGGTAAGGCAGAAAGGGATTTCAAGCCACCCTGGTTCTGATCACATCTTTGAGCTCAGTGGGGTCTGTGGCCAGGAAGGGGTAGGTCCCCCAGCTCAAACAGGGTAAGTCATAAATTACTGTCCCTCCCTGGTGTCTCACCTCCCCCCCTCCCCTTTAGCTGTCTTCTTCCCTACCCGCCAACCCCAGTACACTCAGGCCCATGGCAGAGAGGTCACCAAGACAGAGCCATGTCCTCTGAGGGTGTGTGTGTGTGTGTGTGTGTGTGTGTGTGTGCGTGTGCGTGTCTGGGGGGAATGGGGGCCTGCCCCTGGATGTGAACTCTTGCTCCCCCCTCCCCACCCCTTTGCCAGCCTCCTCCCTCCTCGCTGTGGTGCAGCTGTTGGGGAAGGAGAGGAGGGAAAGAGAAAAACACCATTGCCCTCAAACCAAAACAAACACACTGGGGGTAGAAGATTCAACATGAATCTGTGGAATGCGGGAAGATGTCTGGTGGGGAAAGCACACTGCTGGGGGCAGGGCTGGAGAGGAGAAGCAGCAGGGGCTGGGGCGCCCCTCCTCTCTCCGACTCCCCACCGCCTCAACAGACCAGCATGAGCCAGCGCTGCGACACGTCCACCCAACAGCACCCATAACCTCAGCCGCCAACCACCAGGCGGTGGACCAGGCCATCCAGTCTGGCTCTGCAGAGGGTGTGGCTGGCCGGCCAGGCCACTGACTCAATTCAGAGGTGTTCCGAGCGGAAGGAAGCGATTGAAATAATATGCCGCCCCCCACCTCCCTCATTCTCCCCAGGTGTGTGGGGGCGGGAGTGGCCCAGGTGTGGATCTCGCCCGTTGGTTCTAAGACGAGGCTCCGGTGGGGCATCTGGCTCACACAATGGAATGAGGGGCTCAGCAGCCTGGGCCCCACTGCCACTCTCGGGAGAAATCTAAAGGGCAGAGAAGTCGTGCCTCGGCACGTTCGGAGCCGGCCAGCACTTGTCAGTGATGGCCACCTCCTCCCCCCACACCCACCCCTCAGTTTCCCGCGCAACCCCAGCGCCCTGAGGGACTACCCCAACCTTGGTCCGAGTCCTCCTTTTCCAGGGGCCGCCTGGCCCGGCCTGCAAGTCGGCCAGCGCGGGGCTCCGGCTCGGCTCCGATCCGCACCCCACAATACACTTTCCCTCACCCCCACCCCACTTACAGGTAGCGCTGCTGCCGCTCCGTCTGCCGGTGGAGGGCGACCGAGTAACCGAAGAGGCTGCCCGGGCTCCCGGCCTCCTTCACCACCAGGAATCGGGTGTCCAGGTTGAAGGCGGAGGCGCAGCGGCTGGCGGCAGCCACCATCAAGGCGAGAGCCACGCAGAGCCCTGGGCGGGGGGCGCGGGGCGCGCGCTGGGGGCCGGTGCCCATGGCTGCGCGCGGGCGAGCGGGGGCGCCGGGCGAGAGCGCAGAGGACCTGTTCCACCTGCTCCGGGGGCTGCCCGGGGCGCGCAGGCCCTCGGCGGCGCGGCTCCGTGCCCGCGGGACCGATCAGTGCCTGGCCGCCGGCGCCGGTCAAATTCCCTGCCCGCTCGCGCTCGGCGCTCCGCGATCCCTCCGCTTCCCCGCCTTCAGGTCCGTTCCGTCGCTTCGCTGCCCCCTCGCCCCGGGCGCTCGCTCCTCGCCGCGGGCTCCCGGCCCCCTCGCTGGTCCCGGCCGCGCCCCCTTGGCCGACAGTCGCCCGCGATCCTAGCCCAGCGTCAGATCTGGGCCGGCGGTCCCGGAGACCGCAAGGAGGACCAAAGGGAGGGCTTTCCCTGCGACAGCCCCGCCCCGCCACGCCCAGCCCCGCACCTCCCCACCTTGTGCGCCCTGCCCAGATCCGCTTTCCTTCCGGGGAAAGAGAAAGGTCCCGGCGCTGCCACCGCCTCTTAAAGGGGCAGCAGCGCCCCTCTCTGATCCTCCCTCCCCCGACCCCGCCCCCTCCCCCCAGACACCTGTCAGGGGCCCCCCCAAAGGCTTGGATTTGTCCTCCCCGCCCCCTGTGGCCCCGCGCAACGTCGCCTCCCAAACTAGACGGATTGGACGGGCGGGGCTGCAGTTGGAATTTGTCCGGCCGAAAGGCCATTCTGGGCGCTGTCACCTGGACATGACCCGCTGGAGAGCCACGTCCGCGCGTCCCGCAGGCAGTGCTGCACTGGCCCCGCGGCACCTTGAGTCTCCACGCCGGCTGGCCGCCCCTGGGCACTCCTCTACGGACCCGGCCTCTCGGGTGCCCTGGCCGAGATTAATATCCGCCCACTCGTTCACGCTGCTCAGACCGGGAATGGCCCCTCAGCAAAGTTAGACAGGTATTTAGCAGAGGGAGCGTCTAAAGACCGCGAACTAGCAACCAGACAGCACTTCGCCCACAGGGCTGCCGCTGTCTCTCTCAGACTTCCTTGGAAAATCTGTGGGGGGTGGGTGGGGGTGGAAATGGTTCTCTTTGGAGTCACCTGGCTCAGGTGGTCCCTCCTGCCTCCAGGGCCCAGCCCAAGGGTCCTCTTCTCCTACCCAGGCTGGGGCTGCGGGTGTGGAAACCCGGCCAGGATGCCGAGCGAGGCAGGTGTGCAGTGGGTAGTGCTACAGAGAAGCAGGTGTTCTCTGCAGAGAGACCTATGTAACTCAGTGGTTCTCAACCTTCCTCGGGCCACGACCCTTCAATGCAGTTCGTCGTGTTGTGGTGACGACCCCCAACCCTGAAGTTATTCTCGTGGCTACTTCATCACTGTCATGTTGCTCCGGTTATGAATCGTCATGTAAATATCTGATAGGCAGGATGTACTTTCATTGTTCAAATGGAACACAGTGAAAGTCTAGCGATGAATCCCCAAAGCAATATGTCATTGTATACTGTACACTGTTTATTTTCTAATGGCAAATCGATGAAATTGTGTCCTGAAGCATGGTGTAGCATGGGTAACAGCCGGGTACTCATAAGTGGGCAGATGTACATGTGGACCGACCCACCTGGAGATGATGGAGGAGCGGTGTCTCGGTTCCTAAGCACATTGGAAATGTGTGTTTTCCGATGGTCTTGGGCAATCCCTGTGAAAGGGTTGTTTGACCCGCGAAGGGGTCTGGACCCACAGGTTGAGTGAGAACTGGTACAGATGCCGAGAGAATGACTTGCTGTAACTGAGTCACACACAGGTTTTCCTTCTTGGAGTTCAGACTCCTCTTTCTCTGAGCTGTCTTTTCTCTTGGCTAACAACAACAACATACCCCAACCTCACTGCCATTGAGTGGATTAGGACCCTTGCTGACCCTGGAGGGAGGGGAGACTGCCCCTGTGGGTTTCAGAGACCCCTGGTGAGTGGCTTTCAAACTGCAGGTTATGAGCTTCCACGCCGCCGCCCGGGCTCCTGGGTTAAAGGGGCTGCCCATTGTTTGGGTCCAGACAGCCACACTTTTCAAATTCAACTTCCAGCCCTGATCTCTGGGCACTGTTCACAGTAATGAGAAATATGCCAGGCACTAAGCAGGTACACAGTCAGACCTGTGCTGGAGCGCTTTATAGATACATTTTGTCCAATTGAATCCTCCCCATCGTGCTCTCTGCCATGTCATCTCCGCTTTGGTGGTTCTCATTGTTCGGTGTCACCCAAGTCTAGCCGGACCCTGTGCTCAGCAGAAGCAGCCCTGCCCTGCCTTCCTCACCCTCCCAGTCGCTCACTGTGCAGCCTCTTGCTGCAGCCCCTGCGTCTGGAAGCTTTTGGGAGATGAAGCAACTCAAATCGGTGTCAGTCCACAGAGCTCGGGTTCTGACCCTGGAGTGGACCCTGGAGTCCTTCTTAAGGCCCTTTGGCCAACAAGGCTATTTGTAAGGCGCCCAGGGCAGTTCCAGGTATGGGGAGGCTGAAAGCATGTTCTGTTTGGAGGTTTTCCTGCATGGAGAAGAATAGAGTTAGGAATACAAATGTAGATGCCGAGTCCAGGGCCTCACTGCACAGTTTAGGAAGCATTTCATGGTCAGGCTTCCTCGCCTCCCTGTGAAGTCGGGACCGTCGGCCTCATTTGACTTCTGAGGAAATGGAGGTTCAGAAGGTTACCTGACGTCCAAGGCCACTCAGCTTTGTGGGAGATGACGCTGGGACTGGAAGACGCCGAGCACAGCTGTGTCTCCAGGAGACAAACTCTGTACAGATGTTGATCAGAAGGCCAGCCGCCCCGAAACAAAAGCAGCTGTGATAACAGCTTTCCGGGTGGTGGTTGGGGCGAGGATAGTTGGCTCTGCCTGCCC
>PVJH01032823.1:0-22240 GCA_004026705.1 Nesogale talazaci | reverse complement strand
GTGTAAGATATGACAAAACAATAATGATTGCAGAGTAATGAGAACTGGGGGGGGGGAGGTTTGAGGGGGAAGGAAGCGGGGCTCATATCAAGGGCCCAAGTGGAAAGGCAGATCTTGGGAGAATGTTGACGAGGGCAGGCAAGTGGGGGTGCTTGGCACAGTATATGTAACTATGTATTGAACTATGTATGATGAAAAGCGATGTACGAGCGCCCAACAAAATGATTAAATTTAAAAAATTTAGATTAAAAAAAAAGACATGCAAAGACCCAGAGTTAGACAACTGAGGGAAAGAAAGCTCTCAGCATATATCAAGCTGGAAAAAAACAAAAAGCAAAAACTGAAGAAAAAAATTTAAGTCTCAAGATGCAAAACTGAATGACCCTATGGGCAAAATGTTGAATAATTTAGGTAACCTCAAAAGAAAATGGAAGAAATACACAGAACTGCTGTACCAAAAAGAACTGGTCATCTTACAAACAATTCAAAAGGTACTTTATGGTCAAGAACTTTATGCAGCAAGAAATCCACGCTGCACTAAAGGCATTAGAAAAAACAAGACTCCAGTAATTGGAGGAACACCACTGAAATGTTTCAATAAGCTGCTAAAACATTAGAGCACTCACTCAGCTTGTGCCAAGAAATTTGAAAGAGCTAATTGGCCAACTCATTGCAAGAGATCCATATTTTCATTCATTCCAAATAAAGGTAATCCAATAAGACATAGAAAATATGGAACAATAGCATTAATGTCACATGCAAATAAAATTTTGATGAAGATGATTCAACAAGTGAGGCAATTTCTCAACTGAAAGCTGCCAGACATTCAAGACAGATTCACAAGAGGACATGTGGAACAGGAGTATGTCTCATGGTTGGTGCCAGATGGATCTTTACTGAAAGCAGAGTATACCAGAGAGATGTTTCTTTGTGTTTTATTGACTATGCAAAGGCATTCAACTAAACAAACCATATCAACCTATGGATAGACTTGAGAAGAAGGGGAACTCCAGAACATTTTGTTGTGCTCACGTGGACCCTGCATGGGGGCGGTTGTTGGGAAAGAACAAGGGAATACTGCATGGTTTAAAATCAGGAAAGGTGTGTGTCTTCTCATGATATCTAAATCTGTGCGCTGAGTCTATCATTTGAGAAGCTGGACTCTGTGAAGAAGAATGCTGCATCAGGATTGGAGGAAGGCTAATTGACCACTTGTGATATGTAGGTGTAACAATATGGCTTGCTGAAAGTGAGAAGAATATGATGCACTTTGTGTGTGTGTGTGTGTGTGTGTGTGTGATCTCTTCCCTGGGGGGAGTAGGAAGCCCAGCTGTGTTCCTGGAGAGTTGCTGCTGAATTTGAACCGTCAACCTTGTGGGCTGCAGTCTCACACACAACCACTATGCTACCGAGGTTCAGCTGTTGCACTTGCTGATGAAACCAAAAACTATAGCCTTCAATATAGATTGCGCTGTAATGGAAAACTGAAAAAACTCACTGTCATTGCATCTATGCCAACTCTTAGTAACTCCACCAGACACAGTCGAATTACACACCTCTTAGCCACTCACTGCATCACCATTGTATAAAATCCTCCCAACCAGACCAACAGAAAACATGATAAACAGAGGAAAGGCTGAAGTTGTCAGAGATTTCCTTTTGCTTGGATCCATAATCAATCTCATGGAAGCAGCAACTCAGAAAGCAAATAATGTTTTGCATGGGGCAGATATAGTGGACAAGACTCTTTGGAGTGTTGAAGAGCAAGGGCGTCACTTTGAAGGGCTCCTGATCCAAGCCATGATATATTCGATCACCTCATATGCATGTGGACATTGGACATTGAATAAGGAAGACTGAAGAATAATAGGTGCATTCGGATTATGGCTTTGGGAATGAATATTCTACGATTCATGGACCGCCAGAACAATCTGTCTTGTAAGAAGAAGAGCAGGAATACTCTTTAGGAAACATGCATGCATATAATGAATCCTGTCTATGGACCAGGGACGTGAACAGCCTTGCTAACATGCAGAACAAACTGGAAAGGGAATTGCTGTGGATGCCGTTAGGTAAAATTTAGCAGCCCGTCGTTTGATCTCCCTTAGGATACATTGAAATTGTTCCTGGTTTTTAATATTTCCCGCTTTCTTTTTTATTGAGGTTGGGATCTATTGCACTTAGTTATTTTTGTTGGTTGTTGTTTGTTTTCCATTTTCCTGCGTCTGAAATCCAGGGTAGGTACAGTTTCTGTCGATAGAGACAGTTACTGGATTAATGTTTTCTTAGGGGTGTGGCAGGGGAAGGTTGGGGGGAATGAGGGGCAAGTAATAATGAGTGTAAGAATGAAGAAAGAGTTCTAAAGCTTATGGTGGTGCTGTTTGTACAACTGTTCTTCATGTGATTAAACCATTGGATGATGTGCTGTGTGAATGATAGGTCAATAAAACTGTCGGGGGAATGAAAAAAAAAAAAGAATGTTACTTAGAGGCCAGGATGGTGCAGTTTCATCTATGGACTGTGGATGTGCCATCAGGAGACACCATCAGTCTCTGAAGGACACGTGCTTGGTACATTGGAGGGGCCTTGAGAAAGAGGAGGACTCTCAATAAGGCACTGCAGGTAGCGTTGCTGTGCATCAACAGCAAAGACACAGATTTCCAGACCTCCCTTCAGACCAGTTACATTAGAATCCCCAGAACGGACTTGTGGCCAATTCTGTCATAGAGAAGAGCATCTGCAGATGAAACTATATCGATGGAAAAAGATATTTGAAACATGGTAAATAGTCAAGTTATAAAGCAGTTTGCTTAATATGATGTTATTAAAAGCACAGACTGTTTATAATCTCAGAGACTCTAGAAATAAAAGGGTTTTTAAATGAGATTATCAGATGTTTATAATGTTATATCCTTTGCTTTTCTGGATTGGAAATATGTTTTACAAAGAAGACCACATGCTTCTTTGCTAATGGGAAAATTATTTCTTTAAAAATTAAATTGAGGGTGGGGGGAGGGGAAGGCAGGATTAAAAAAAATTAAATCAAGATAGTATAAGGGTACAAGATGGAGGGATAATGATTTTAGGCAAGGCTGGGTAGAATGGGTCAAGAATACTGATGGAGGATTTTTGATTTCAATAAAAAGTCTTTGATAGAAGAAAAGTGGGGGTGGGTGGAGCAAATTGGTGGGTTCAAGTCTTCCCATGATCCCACAGGCTGATGTGCTTCTTCCATGTGGGCTTTGTTGCCTCTCAGCTAGATGGCCTCCTTTTTATCTTCAATCCTTTAAGATCCCAAATACTATATCTTTTGATAGCTGAACACCATTAGCTTTCTTCATCGCATTGGCTTATGCCTCCATTTTATCTTCAGCGATCATGTTGGGAAAGTGAGCATCACAGAAAGCTGATTATTAGAACAAAGTGTTCTTTTTTGAGGGAGTACTTGAGTTGAGGCTCAATATCCCTCTGCAACCTTAATTGTTAACATATAGATATAAGTACACAGATATATTCCCCTCTTGTTATATATAAATATATCTACAAATGTACATGTCTGTATTTAGGCCTCTATAAATGTTCTTTGCCTCCTGGTTCTTTCCTCTATTTCCTTCTACTTTCCTCTTGTCCCGCCTTCATGTTCAGCCTTCATCTGGGTTTAGTAACCCCTGCTACATTGCTCTTGATTAAGTCCCACTAGACATCCTACACCCTCCTCTCTATTGATTTTAGTTCACTTGATGTTCCCTTGTTGCTGGGTTGGTTCCCCCCACCCCCACCCCACTTCCTTCCTGCCACCTCTTTGTTTTGGTTTTACGGCTTAAAATTATATTCACATTTGTTTATGCACAGTCTTGGGTCTATAGCTTTCAACACATTCTCACAAATAGGCAGACAATGAGCCTCCAGCGTTTGGGAACTATGCGTACTCTATCTGTTGCCTGCAGCATTAACATAGCTATGGAAGGTGTCCAAAACTTAGTCTATATCATAGTTTGTTGCTTTATCACCACCTAATGGTTGAATGCTTATACTGCCCTATAGGATTTTCTTGACTGGCAGTCTTTGCAGAAGTAGACAGATCTGTTGATCTTTTTCCTAGCAGAGTTACTGGGGGAATTTTAACCACGCCCTGTTTGGTTTGATGCCAAATGCTTTGCTGTCCTGTCTCCAAGAACTCCTAGGAGGTAGAGATTTTAAATCAGGTCGATATTTTTATCACTCCACAATAATACAATCTTAGATGTGGAAGAAAGTGCAGTCATTCAGTGTACGATCTGAAATAGCAATTTGTAAATTATTAAGGTGCATGGGGGGAGGGAGGAAGGGAAATATGGGGAGGTGGAACTGGAGGCCTAAGTGGAGGGAGGATGTTTTGAGAGTGATGATGGCAACAAGTGTGCAAATGAGATCTGCATACAAGTGATGTATGTATGGATAGTGAGGGGAGGTGTGTGAGTACCCAATAAAATGATCATTTAAAAAAGGGGGGGAGGGAAAAGAGGAGTTTGTTTTTTTTAAGAGGAGTTTATATCAAGGACTCAAAAGGAAAATGTTTGGAAATGTATGTGGCAACATGTGTGCAAACGTGCTTGATACAGATGATGTGCTGAATGTTATAATAACTGTAAAAGCCCCTGATAAAATTATTTTTTTAAAAAGAAAGTGTCATCATTATGTGATCGAATTTCTCACAGATTGAGAGAAACCATAATTGCTATAAAATTTTACTCCAAAATGCTGAACTAATTGCACTTGGGCTTGGCCCAGATCAATCATATTCCTGGAGTTAAAAGTACTTGCAGAAATGGTCCCTGAACCAATGCTGAAGGGTTTGGACAGACCATAGAAAAGTGGTACTGACACTTTGCTCGGTTTGGGGATCACCAGGAGCGTTTTGAAGAGTCCTGCGGCCTTGGCCACATATGCACAAATTAAATGTGTTAAGAACAAGATCATGGCCTCGGTAGTTTTTCTCTCTGTCTGGTGAAGACAAAGTTCAGTCACATCTGGGATCGTTCGACACTGGGTCTTGCTATTCAGGAAGTGATTCATAGATCAACAGCAACCGGAGTGCAGGGAGCTGGAGATCGCCTTGACTTGCAGGACCTGAAGTCCTTCCTCAGAGCTCTTGAACCAATCTGCAGTGTAACAACATCCACAGGTCATTTATATGCACATGGAACTTGGAAAGGGTTATTTTAGAGAATTTAAAGGAGGTCTAATGGTTTCTCAAGCCAGGAATGGTGCCTGAAAGATAGGCTTCTCATCTCTGATCACTTCCAGGTACAGTTTGATAAGACTGTGAAAGGGCTAATTGTCACAATTTTTTTTCTTTTGGGTTGAAGCCAAAATCCACTTGTTTGATAAGTTCCACAAACTTCCCCTTGTGGTATGTCATAATGTATTTGAAAGCTACTATTGTGCTTCCCTGAGTCTTTGGTTTTCAAATACCCTTTTCCCAGCCTTGCAGTTTGTGTGTGTGCTGCTTTTGCAGAAGTTTCCCTAGTAACTGTATTTTCTATATGGCTCTCAGAACTGAAAGTGACCATTCTGCCTGTATTGTGACTTAATGAGCACAGTAAGAACATGGATTGTGGGGCCAGCATGGGTCTTCTTGTAGACATTCATCTTTCAGAAAGGCAGTTAAGGAGCAAGACTACCAGGTGAAATCCTGATCATCTTAATGACAAATACAGCAACAACTTGTTTCTCTGGAATATCAGTGAAGCACACCGATCCTCAATGCAACGAACCAGGATCACCAACACAGCCCGACAAGAAATTAACTCACACTACATCATCTGGACAGACAGCAGTCCCCAGGGAGGGCAAGTGAAATGAGGAGCTGATACCAAGGGCTCAAGTAGAAAGAACAGGTTTTGAAAATGATGCTGGCAACACATATACATGTGTTTGACACAATGGATATATGTATAGAGTGTGATAAGTGCTGTAAGACCCCCTAATAAAATTATTAAAAAAACCACACAACACATCAAAGAAAAAACCCCCAAAGGAAAGCAATATTTCTGCTTTGTGTTTGACATCTAAAACTTATGTAGCAATCCTCGCGGTCTTGCGTATGATAGGGCGCCATTTGTGGGACATCTAAAGTGATGGTGTCTGTAGAAAAAGAAAAGCATCAAACAAGCTCCTCAGAAATGTACTTTTTAAAATTTTCCTTTATCTCCCAAGTTCCCCAAAACAAGTGTGTTTTTCTGGAATGAATGGCCAATGGCATCATTGTTACTATACCTCTTTCCTGCAACCCCTCTGTAAGAGGATGTCGCTTCACCTATTGATGGGCTTTGCGTCCCCAATCTGTACTCCCCCTCATTTATAATGATAAAAATTTAGTTCTTTGATGCCTGACACCAGATCCCTTCAACACCTCGTGGTCACACAGGCTTGTGTGCTTCTTCCATGTGGGCTTTGTTGCTTCTGAGCTGGATGGCTGCTTGTTTATACAAACCTTTAAGATCCCTAGATGCACCTGCAACAACTTTTGTTTTGTTGAACGTTCCTTAAAAATGATTCTAAATTCAAAATTGCTGGAATATCTTACAGTCCAATCTTCCTTAAAAATAATTTAACTTTTGGACAAACCTATTCAAGTTGGTGGTTATCTTTATTTTTAATGTCAAAGTTTACAATTATACCTAGTTTTAGAAAATAAGGAAAAACGTTTGCTTTTGGTTAATGTTATATCTAGAACCCAAACAGCTAAATTCACAAAGGGAACAATATCAGGGGCTAAAAAGTCCTCAGATTGAATCTATGAGAATTTTTCTTTAGAAGACAACTTCAAAGTGTAATTCTAGATCATTTTCAAATATTTTATTTGTCTCTTAGTACCATATTTGGCAATAGGGTTTGTTTGGTCATCTTGTTTTCCTTAAAGAGACCCTGTCAGTACATGTGCCCCAAACCTAATTACCTGTGTTTCAAAGAAAAGCAGGTAGACACTGGAGCAAGCAAACATCAGGGAGAGATACCCAGAGACCATCAAGAGCCATGGAAAATTTCCATGATTTTTTTCATTCCATCTTTTCCCATGAACTTTTTGAAGCTCCCTTGTAGATGTCACATGACGATAGCAAAGGAACCAAGAATGCCAGTGTTATGAAAGTTCAGACAAGGATCTTCTCCCAAAGCTGGTAGAGAGATAGACTTCCTGTAGGCCCAGCACCTTAAATTCAGAGTTCTTATCCAAAACTCTGAGAAAATAAGTTGCTATTTTTAAAAACTTTCATTAAGAAACCAGGCAGTATCCAAACAATGACAGGCAGCATAGCCAATTAAAGGAAAGAAGTCAGGCTGTATTTATTGACAAGGTGGAACAGAATCAATTGTTAGAAGAAAAATGTGTTTGAGTATCGTGCATAGTGCTACCCCTGTTTGTTAAAGAGAGTTATACCCATACTTATACAAGGTAGGAGAGGGGCTGCAGAAAGCCCATGGAAAAGCGGGATGAAAAGATGAGATAATTTTTACAGGAGCATTTTGAGCCTCCCTGTAATATGCGGTCTAGAGAAGAGCTTTCCCAATTGGGCAACATGTATCCCTGGGTGAGCACTGGAATGATCCAGGTGCTACAAGAGCAGGTGCCCACACTTGATGCTGGATTATGGTCTACAGTACAAAATATTTCACTCCCAGCTGCATGCTGAGTAAATTTTTTTTTCTGAGAAGGGTGGAAGGCCAACTAAGTTTGGGAATTTATGATCTATACATACAGTATACAAGGGAGTACTCGACCCCCCCAAAAAAAAACTAGAAAAAAAGCTCTGCTGGGTGGTTCTTTCACAGAATGCATTTTTCCCGTTAAACGAGTATCAAGAAATTTAGTGCATCCAGAGGTGTCACCTGCGAAGGTTCTCTCTGGTCATCGTGAATTTTTTCTTGAAAGCAGTTTTGCTCAAACCTCGTTTTTTTTGTTTTGTTTTGTTTTAATTTTATTGGGGGGTTCTTATAACAATCCATACATCAACTGTATCAAGCACATATTTGTTACCATCATCATTTCCTAAACATTTTCTTTCTACTTGAACCCCTGGTATCAGCTTTTTGTGATGGCTGATTTAAGAGAACAGCATACAGCTGTGAGATTTTGTTTCCTGCCCAGGAAAGATACTGCAGAAACTGTTGTCATACTGAACACAGCTTCCAAGAAAAGGACTGTGGGAAAAACCTCAAGTGTACAGTGGTTTTCTCATTTCAAAAAACCGTGAAATGTCAATTGACAACAAACCTCGTTCTGGACATTTGCCAACTTCCTGAAGGGACAAAATTGTTAACTGGTGGTGCATTTGGAGTTCATTCCACCATGTCAGACTTCAATCAAGCCTTCTATCTAGAATTCCGAAAAGCTTGCGTAACAGTATGCAACAACAAAGACCTGAGTTATGGTAGACCAGGGACTGGTTTTGCCACCACAACAGTGGACCTGCTCACACAGTCATCTAAATACCCCAGTTTTTGGCACCCCCCCCCAAAAAAAAGCACCATGCACCTGAACTCTCTCTATGCAACATATGTTTCAGACAATGGAGGACACAAAAGAACATCAATTTAATGATATTGAAGAAGTGAAGACAAAAAGAGGGAGGTGCTATCATCCATCCAAACATTTGAAAAATGTTTCCAAGAAAGAAATCACAGATGTGACAAATATATTATGTGTAATAGAGAATGCTTTAAAAGTGATAAACTTGTTTTGTGTAAAAAAAAAGTCAACCAAATTAAATGATAGCTTTGAAAACAAAAATTTTGTTTTGGGAGGCCTACCCTCACATATTCCCCATAATCTAAATATAAAGTACATATTCTAGTGTACATATAAATGTAGTATATAGGTTGCATATGTTACATAGTGTGGAAGTTAAGGTTTATTGTGCTACCTTGGCTGATTAACACATGTGGGGTTAATTGAAGGGCAGGGAGATAAGTGAATCAATGAGGCTTGCCTGTCTGTTCTCTTGCTCTCTGATGGTCAGACCAGTTGTGGCTGCCTTAGCTAGTTCTCTGCCTTAGTCAGCAAGGCTCACTTCCTGGGAGACATCCCTAAGGAGAAGCCATATGGATCTACCCTGATTCAGCTCTGGGTGCTGGAAAAATTGTGTGCAGACCACTGCCAGCACTGAAATGCTTACCTGCTCACTGATTTGGCTTTCCACCCACAGTCGGCATCATTGTGTGTGTTTTGTGAGATGGAGGAGGACTTTGTAGATCAGTGTCGGACATATGGACTAATGTTCGACTTATGGGCTTGGACAGCACTAGGTGGAACACTTTCTTCATGTGCACTTACCCTTTTTAGCAGGAGTCCTCAAACGATGGCCTCTGGGCCACATGCAGCCTGCCAAGGACATTTCTCCATTCCACTGGTGTTTTTGCTACCGCTGCTGTCCTGCTTAGCAGCCGGCTCAGCTGGGACCCACAGTGAATTTATTCATAGTTTATTCTTTTCTTAACTATAGTCTGGCCCTCCAACGGTCTGGGGGACAGTGAACTAACTGGGCCCCTGTTCAAAGAGTTTGAGGACGCCTGTTTATATAAAACTCTCTCATAAAATATGAGTGTCTATGAATTTTGTTTCTCTGCTCTACCCAGACGACCTCACAGAGTATTGATGAGGAATCCTAGTAGTGTGCTGGGCAAACAGATGTTCACAAGGTTGGCGGCTCAACTCCCCCAGCTTCTTTGACAGAGACAGGACATCAGCAATGTGCTCTCCTACAATGATAAACTCCCCTGTCAACTCGGTTCCCACTCACAGGGACCCTGAGGAGGATTTCAGAGGCTGTAAATATTTATAGGTGCAGATAATCCCATCTTTCTCCATCGGAGTGGCTGGTGGGGTGTGAAAATGTGGAAAATTCTTTGTCTCTACTCATAGGGTCGCTATGAGTCTGAATCAATCTGACTGCACAAAACAACAGCACGCTGTACATATAGCACTGTGGACTCCTTATAGCAGATGCTCTGAACTTTGTTCTGTGGATCAAATCTGACCCATTGTCTGTTTTTATAGAGTTATAGTGAAATTCAGCTTCATCTACTTATTTTTATATCTGTATGACAGTTTTGGCTTTTAATGTCAGAGTTGAGTAGTTGAAACAGGCAGTATGTTATAGCTTACAAAGTGGAAAATATTCACCATCTGATCTTTACAGGAAAGTTTTCTAACCCCATCTGTAGTAAATATATGTCGTACAGATATAACTATATAAATGATGCAGTAAATACGTAAATTCATCAAGATGAGAAATCCTCGTGCATCTGTCACAATGTTACAGTACATATCATTTGTATCGTCTGAAGACTTGTTCCAGTTCAGTAAGCGAAAGTGAGAGCTCATGGAGGCAGCGTTTTCAGATGAGGAGAGAGTGGCACCCAGTGGTCATATCAGGAAGCGCAGCAGGCTCCTTTCTCGGCGGCACTGTGATACTTGTACAAAAATGAAAATATTATGCTTGTAGAGTGCATTTTGAATATGTCCACCTGTTAGGCTGCCCACTGAGAATTTGATGACTCCAATCCACCAGTTATTCCACAAGAGAAAGACGAGGCTGGCTGCTTTCTAAAAGATTTACAGCTTCAAACAGGAACAAATCAAGCCACAAATTCCTGGTGGATCCCCAAAATACACCAAACTAAAAGGGGCAATTCCCAGACCCTCCAGGACTGCTGAGGAGAGACTGATAAAGATCTGTGGATGGACCTGAAATTATGTATGCTTTTTCTTTTCTTTTCTCTTTTCATTCAATGTCTTTGTTTTATCTCTCTTTTTGTTTTTTGCCTACCTATATAAGTAAGCTAGGCATGGAAAAGAAACCGGAGGGAGAAAGCAGCCAGACCAACTTTTCTGGAGGGACTTGGTGGGAGGAGCCCAAGGAAAGGAGCAGTGGGCAAACATTGCTACAGACAGAGGAACAATTAGGGAATTAAAAGCAACCACAAGGAGGATATAGAGATCCCCACGGTGTTGGAACAACAGCAGTCTAGCTGAGAGGAATTACTAAGAGGTAGAAGAAGGATGGACATGATAGCAGAGGAGGAGGGAGGTGAAAGGAAAGAGAAAAGAGATCTGGAAGCAAAGCTATGCATAGAGGTATAAACATAGGTGTATACTTATGTCAATATATTAATTCATAAAATAGAGATATCAGCCTATGTACATATTGGCAACACATTGAGGAAGTGAGTGGACTTTGGGCCTCTGCTGAAGCCCTTCCTCAATGCAAGAACACTTTGTTCTAACAACCTGACTTTCTGTGATGCTCACCCTCCCAGAACAATCGCTGAAGACAATATGGATGCGTAAACAAATGTAGTGAAGTAAGCTGACGGTGCCTGGCTATGCAAAGATGTAGAGTCTGGGGTCTTAAAGGCTTGAAGGTAAGCAAGCAGCCAAGTAGCTGAGAAGGAGCAAAGTCCACATGGAAGACGCACATGAGCCTGTGTGATCAGGAGGTAGAGATGGAATTGGGTAACAGAAACCAGACAACCCAAAACAACAACAAATGAACCATATTTTTGAGACAAGGTGGGTTGGAGCAGAGACCCTAAACCCTTCTGTAGACAACAGAACATTCCCTCACAGAAGGGTCACCAGGAAGGGATGAGTCACTCAGGGCACAGGAGAGCACCAATGAAACACACTGTTCCTCTGGTTCTTTAAGGTTTCCTCACCTCCCACTATCATGACCCCAGTCCTGACTTTGCTAGACCAGAGGATGTACACTGGTACAGATAAAAGCTCATGATACATGACATCCTGGGTAGATAAACCCTCAGGGACAGAAATGGTAGTAGCGATACCAGGAGGGTAGGGGGAACATGGAGGGAGGGAGGAAAGGGGAATAGATTGCAATGATCCACACATAATCCTCTCCGCGCCCCCCCCGCCCCGCCCTGCCAACCCATCAAACCCAGGGATACAAACAACAGAAATATGGGAGAAGGGAGATAGTGGATGGTGTAAGATATGAAAACAATAACAATGTATGATTTATCAAGGAGTCATGGGGGCAGGGGAGGTAAAAATGAGGAGCTGATATCAAGGGCTCAAATAGAAAGTAAATGTTTAGAAAATGATAATGGCAACATACAGACAAATATGCTTGATGCAATTGATGCATGAAATACTATAGCAGCTATAAGGGGTCCCCCAATTTTTTTTTAATTTAGAAAAGATTTACATTTCAGAAACCTTGTGGGACAGTTCTACTCTGTTCTGTAGTGTCGCTGAGTTTGAATTGACTAAATGACAGAAGGAAATTTACGCACACACTATCATCTCTCTATCATCTATCTCTATCGCTATCTAAATATCTATATATCCACTCATGTAGATATATTTATTTGTTATAACTTATGATAGAGGGCTGAGCCCCGGTGGCCTAAGTGGTTGAGTGCGGGACTGTGGCCCCCCCGGCTTGGCGGTTCAAATCCAGCGGCGGCTCTCAGGAAGCAGCACTGGGTAGCACCCATGACCACCAGAGGCAGTGATGCCCCCCAAAAAACAACAACAACAACAACAACAACAAAACATAACTTATGATAGAGGAGAAGAGCTCATAGTTATAAAATTTGGGGACTGCAGAGAAGAAGAAATATGAGCGGTAGAACGGATACACATAAAAACGTGTCTGTCAACCACAGGGTCAGAGCCCACTCAATGACTCCGAGCCACCCCGCCAAGCAAGGCGGGGAAAGGCACCAGACAACGTGATGCACGATGCACGGGAAACTCCCAGAAGACAGGCGTGAGTGGGTCCAAGCACCTATGCACACAGGAGCTTAGATAAAGTGTTGATCCTCTGAGTCAATGCACTCTTTCTCTCTCTCGAGCTACATTAGGTTGCACTGAGTCTCTGGCATTCATAACTGACTGTCCTGGTGTGACCCCGGCATGAATGGTCTTGTGTCTTGCCTCTTTGGATGTGTTGGATGCCCAGTGATTTTCCCAGTACCTTGTTTCCCCTGCGTGAAAGAAGAATTGCATAATTCAGGGAGGTCGAAGAGGCAGAGTTCCTGTGAGCAGTGGATGGCCTAGAAAATATCAACTAGATGGCAAAAAAGCAAATGTTCTCCCAGAAGCCCATCATGAAATTTCTCCTACGTGTCAATGACCAGAACTGGATCCAATGATTATCAGAGATAAAAGAGAGGGCAAGGAGGTTGAGAACCAGACCATCATCGATGACACAGACAAATACGATCTAACAGTTGAGGCATGCCATATTACCACGCTAGAAAAGATTATAGTTCTATGAACAAAAATTGATTACATACACTCATGCATGCACGGAGGATACTGTAAGAAATGTCTGCCCAGGAGCCAGCATTGTTAGACTTGTACATTCCTCCTTGTTTGACTGGGTCTCACGCCAGACCTGTGTGGGACAGAACAAACTCCTGCCCAGCCCTGGGCTATTTTCATGCCTGTGAGGACACCGGAGTCCATAGCTGTGACACAGGAACCAGAGCAAGTGAGAGAAAATGTCAACAGCACAAGTGACACCGAAACGCTGGCACCTTGTTGATGGAAATACAAACTGGTACGGGTGCTTGGGCAGACTTTCCTAGCTTTTTATAAAATTTAAAACACATGCTCCATAGGACGTAGGCAATACACTCCTAAGCATTTAAATGAAAACTTAAGATAGCACAAAAATCTCTGTGCAGATGTGTGGCAGTCATGTGCTTATGTTAATTTTATGATTGAAATGTAGGGGTAGAGTCTAACCTGTTAATCTGGAGGTAGCCATTGAGTAGCCAATGAGGCCTCTATGTGGGCATGGTTTTCTCCTGAGACTTCTGGGAAATCTCGCAATATTTCCCTCGTGAAGATGCGAAGTTATCTTTCCCAGTTGTTGGGAGTTAGTCTCAGAGGCGATGAGTCACGGAAAAGACAAGATGGCAGCGTCTGAGAAGCTGGCGGAGCTGGCGGAGAGACCACACGGCTTTGCCCTGACCTCTGAAGCTGGCGCAGCATGCTGTTGATGGACCCTGAGCCCTGGAAGCAAGGAGCCATGGGGAGACCCCTGCCAACGCTGGGATTCTGCACCCACTGATCTGTGACTTCGTGAGTCGGAAGGAGACTTTGTAGACTGATTTTGGGCATATGGGTTAATATCAGACTTATGACTTTGCACTGGACTGGATTGGGATGCCTTCTTAGTGTCACATTCCTTTTGTATATAAACCCTTTCCTTATATCTATACATGTGTCTTTGAAATTTGTTCCTCTAGTCTACCTGGACTAACACAAGATGATTATAGCTACTTCCCTCCAACTTAAAATAGCCTAAATATCCACTAATGGAGTGAGGTGGGGTGGGGTTGGGGGAGAACAGAGGAACAGTTGGGATACATCCATGCAATGAATGGCTTCCCAACAAACATGAAAGGGGAACGAGCGACTGATCAAATGCATGATGCTAAGTGAGAGAAGCACAATTCAAGAGCACAATGCTTATGGTGCTACTTTTCTGGCATCCTGGAAAAGGTAAAGCTATCAAGACAGACACCCGCACAGTGAGTGCTTGCCAAGGACTGACAACGGGCCTGGAAGAGCTGACTTCCAGAGCTGAGAGGCAATTTTCGGGGTGAAAGAAATGTTCTGTATCTGGATTGGTGTGTGTGTGTGTTTGATGTGACAGCATACTTTTTTTGTAATGGAAAGAACTATATGACGAAAGGGGAAACTTTATGTCAATTATGCTTTTTATTTAATTCTTGTTTTGCTTCTGTTTTCCACTGTAGGGAATTAACAGAATACAACGATATCCTTCTTTTTACACAAACTTTGCTTTTAAAAAAAGCTCCCCATGATTGGGATTATGAATGCAATCTGTAAATTCTACATTCATTTTAAAAATATTGCTGAGATTTTCTAACAGATATTGGGGAATCACAGATAAATAAAATACTAAGGCATATCCCACTTCTGCAGAAAAATATAGCAGAAACAAAATATCGCAGAATGGGAAGTGTCCATTCACAAAAGAGGTAAGTGGTAAGACCCCAACAGAGACCGATTGGGCACCTGTAGCTTTTACAGTGTCATGACTTCCTGGAGTAGGATGTTTGGCTGCTAGCTGACTTTTCTCACTTTGTGGCTCTTTTCACAGAAAAGGACTTTGTACCAGGTCCAAGGGTGTCGTCAGCAACTACGCAACATGTTGCAAG
Organism: Nesogale talazaci; assembly: GCA_004026705.1. Classification (NCBI taxonomy): domain Eukaryota; kingdom Metazoa; phylum Chordata; class Mammalia; order Afrosoricida; family Tenrecidae; genus Nesogale; species Nesogale talazaci. The sequence goes on along the minus strand of PVJH01032823.1, from coordinate 7,039 downwards.
TGCAGACCTTAGCCCCCTTGCTGACTGGGGAAAGCCACCTGCCCTTGTTCTCTGTCTTCTGTGGCCAGGAAGATCCAATGTTGGTGAAATCTTAGCAGGGCTTCATGAATAACATCTACATTTGAAGGATAGTTGTATAAACTTAAAAATCTGTAAAACTGAATTTCTACCTGATCTTTTTTACCCTAAAGCTGATTGCTAAACATGATGTGTGGGTGCCCTGTGGATTAATGTCTAAAACCACCAGACAGGTATAATTCTGGTGCCGAATTCATAGGTACCTCAATGGAATATATCCACATATTTAAAATTTGGCATAAACTCTTTCCTATATTGTCTAGGAATTTAATACAGTGAATAAATTTGGGTTCTGTTTTTACCATCTGAAGATCAGAGACTCAGCTTCTCAGTTCTGGAGGAATGGTTTTTTTGCCCCCAATGATTTTATTGGGGGCTCTTACAGCTCCTTTAACATTCAATATATCATTTGTATCAAGCATATTTGTATATATGTTGCCATATTCATTTCCAAATATTTTCTACTTGAGTCCTTGGTATAAGCTCCTCTTTCCCACTCCTTTTTTAAATAAATCATTTTATTGGAGGCCCATACAGCTCCCATCATGATCCATACATACATCAAATGTATGCAGGCCACATTTGCACACTTGTTGCCATCATCACTCTCAAAACATCCTCCCTCCACTTAGGCCCCCACAACCAGCTCCCCTTATTTCCCTTCCTTTCCCTTCTCCCTCCCCATGAGCCCTTAATAATTTACAAATTGTCATTACTTTTTCTGGAGGAATGTCTTTTATCATTTAAGGATATGCTATGACCTGGACTTCATGTGGCTATACGCCATGAGTAATACCACAGTTTTCTCAAACTATCAGGAATGCATTTGTTTTCTCAAGTCTTCAGAAGACTCATTCTAGCTCAGGTTCTGCCACTTATAATTGGCAGGCTAGGATTTGAGGCATTGAGATAATATCCTATATTTTCATAATATCTGCCTTAATTCAGTTGGATTTTAATGGTCTACTTGATCCACAAAATAGTTCTGGATGATACAAAAGGCAGGAAAGCATGTTGGCATAAAATTTAATGCATAGGAAATTATACCTTTAAAAGTTCTAATCAGGCTTAGAACCCAAATCCAATAACTCTGACTGCCAGATTAAATCTACTACTTTTGTCAATATGTGAGTTAGTAAGAAGTTAAATCAAAAGTCTGTGAGAATGGTTTTAGTGATAAATTAAGTAAATATTGTGTGACGTGTAGCTTGTTTCCCCTTTTTTGTCCAGTTGTCTCCATGTGTTAGTCCAGGTAGACTAGAAAAACAAAATTCATAGACACACATATGGATATAAGGTTAAGATTTATATACAAGAGGAATGGGACATTAAGGAAGCATCCCAACCCAGTCCAGTCCAAAGTCATAAGTCTAATATTAGCCTATCAGTCTATAAAGTCTCCTTCCAACTTACGATGTCACAAGCTGGTGGGTGCCGAATCCCGGTGCTGGCAGGCATCTCCCCATGGCTTCTCGCTTCTAGGGCACAGGGACCATCAACAGCATCCAGTGATGGTAGAGGCAACTCAGCGCTGGCAGGGTTCTCCACATGGCTTTGCCAGCCTCAGAGGTTTGATTCCATCAGCGGAGGGCCGTATGACTTCTGCGGCTACTTCAGCTCCTCAGATGCTGCCATCTTGTCTTGTCCGTAATTTGTTGTCTCTAAGACTAATTCCCAACAACTGGGGAGATAGCTTCTCATTTCCACCAGCAAAATATCGCGAGATTTCCCAGAAGTCTCGGGAGAAAGTCATGCCCACATGGAGTCCTCATTGGCTACTCAATGGCTAGCCCCAGATTAACAAGCTAGACTCCACCCCTACATCTCAATCATGAAATTAACATGAGCACATGATCGCCACACCCCAGCTGGAGTCTATGCCTCTCACATGATGCTTCTTGGTTCCTGCACCACTGTAATCCTAATACTGAGCACTGGTACACACACATAACCAATGATGAATAAATATTTGTTGAATAATTGAGTAATCCATTGGTTTAAATTGATAAATTTATTCTAAACCAGCATTGTCCAGGGAATAATGCTGACAGTTTTAATAGAACTCATTATTTTGTTGGCATCTTTGTCTCACTGTTATCTTTTATTAGCCCAACACTGTTCTTCTTGTGTATTTACAATGAAAGAAAACTTCTCCGATCTTTGTATGGGAAAGGCAAACAGTCCGGCAAGTCTGGGAGATAGTCATCTTTATGGTCAATCCAGAAAGTAAGCCAGTTAGCTATTAACCAGCTCACCACATAGATCAGCTACTTATTAAGTTCCAGACACTGTACTTTGGGGGACCCCTTGTGGACTTTTCCCAACCCAAAGTGGCAAGACAGACTATGGGTTTAGTCAATGTCAGTGTGTCTAACCTCGTTTCTTCCCAACCTTCCTCTTTTAGAAAGACAATCATCAGTAAATTGCCTAATACAGAGTCCACTGTTACTCATGGTTACTCAACATGTGTGTGTCAGAGTAGAACTATATCCTGCGGGTTGTCAGTGACCAAGTTTTCCACAGTAAACTGTCAAATTCTTTGTCCAAGTCATTGCTGAGTGAAGTTGGACCACCTTTAGGGTTAGCGATTTATATTGTTAACCAATATCATTGGCAGCAGGTTACAGTAAACATCAGGCAGCAGGTTACAGTAACCGCCAGGAAGGAATCAGATCATCGTCTGCATGCCTACTGAGCAGTGAGTGAAGCTGGAGAATGTGTGACCTCCAGGAATTGATCCAAGGTGGGAAATTTGTTAGCCTGTGTATTTTCCTGGAACTTTAAGTGAGGATGGCACCTGTGTTAGTCTGGATAGACTAGGGAGACAAATCCATAGTCACTCATGTGTATAAGAAAGAGGCGTATATACAAGAGCAATTGAACATTGAGAAAACATCCCACACCAGTTCAGTCTAAAGACATAAATTTGATATTAGCCCTCTTCAGACTCACAAAGCACATACGATGACACCAGGACAATCACAGGCCAGTGAGTGCAGAGTCTTGAGTATCCAGTGGCAGTAGAAACATCTCAGCACTGGCAGGGGTCTTCTCATGGGTCCTCCAGTTTCCAAGACTCAAGGTCCATCAGCGTGCTGCAATGTGTCTTGTCAGCTATAATGTCTCAGGGAGCGAGGGAGTGAGTGTCTTCTGCTCCAAGAAGGAATTGCTACATTTCCCAGAATTCTCAGGAGAAGGCCATGCCAACACAGAGGTTTCATCGACTACCTCCAGATTGACAGGATAAACTCCTCCCCTCCACTCTTAATCCTCAAATGGACACCAGATTAGGTGACTGCCACAGCACCAGTTTAGGTAATATATAGGATATATAAATAATATAGAATATTATTCCTATTAGGAAACATAAGGCTCTTGAATTTTTCAAGACAAAGCAAAAGCACAGATTGTGAAAACATTATGATATATTTGAGAAAAATTGAACAATACAGGAATAATTGTAGGGTAAGGCTGAAGCAGAAAAGGGTAGTTTGAGGCTAAGTTCTATATATCTTCATGGATAAATGTTAAGATTTAAAAACAAATGTCCACATTGCAAGGTTTATATCATATAACATGATAATCTCTTTTTAAACACTTTCTCACAGATATTTATCCTCTGGTAATTAAAGTTTTTTTTTTTTAACCTGGAGACCCATCAGGTAATTTAAAGCTTTTGTTTCAAGTCCATTTCTGTTGGCCTGAAAATAAACCCAACAGGTCTGAGATGTGGCAGGAGAGGGGGTATAAACCTATTATGTAGGGCCTGAAACATCCCCAAGCCCCACGGAGAAACAAGTGTGAATTGTGGGGTCCATGTTAGTGTTGAGGGTGTGTAAGGGAGCATGGTTGGATATCAAGAGTCAATCTGGTGGGGTACAGAGCTGTTATGTTATGAACCTATACTGTTAATGCCATTGACTTGGTCCCAACTCATAGCAATTCTTTGAGTTTCCAAGACTGTAATCTTTATGGGACTAGGAAGTCTCTTCTTTCTCCATGTCTAGTGGTTTCAAACTCATAACCTTGTGGTTAGCATGCCAACACATAACCCTTTATGCCACTAGAGTTCCTTCTAGATGTGTTGAAACTCAGCCAGGCTGAACCCTGAAGACATATACTTGTCTTCAAGAGGGTATAGGATGGCAGAAATCCCCAGTATGGGAGAAAAAGTTAACACTCCTCTTGGGAAGGACAGATGTGAGCGCTGCTGGGTGGTCCCAGAACTATGCAGCACAGCACTGTGCAATCCTGTTGCTTTGCCCCTCAGTAGGTACCAGGCACTAACTGACAGCATCAGGTTTTACTCTTAAAGGGTTACGTAAACATCTGCACTCCAGAGGGTATTGAGAACGGCTGCCTGATCAGGTAGATTTTGTTCCTACAGCATCGCGCATGAGTGGGCACACAAAGAGGCACACCGTTCCAGAACCACAAGAATTTGAGGGTTTAATAGAGTGCCATCAGAGTCCCAGAAAGAGAGGCTGAAAACAACACATGGATAAATAATGGGTGAAACTCCCCAAATTGGGCAAAAGGGATAAGCCTAGATATTGAAAAAGCTGAATGAATCCCAAGTAACTTATGTCAAAACCCATGATAATAAGGGCAAATCATTAAAAGCCATAAGAAAGATAGGAGACCTCACCTATCCACTTAACCACTTCAATGAGTGCGACTTCCCACCCAGCTTGCCCTGCAGTGAAACACAAGCTGCTCTCCTGCAGGAGGGGGTGCTGGTAGTCGTCTGGCCCTGCAGGAACCTCCTCTGGCCCCTTCTCCTGGGGGCTACTCACACCCTGTGATCAGTCCCTTTGGGGTACAAAGGTTTGGCCCTCATGCCCCAATTTGAGACAATTTTTGGTCAAGGAGGGTATCTCCCCCAACTGTTAACTCACTTCACAGACTCAGGCGGTGTTGTTCAGCCTCTCCGCCACTTCTTGCGCCTCCCCCTCTCTCATTGGTCTGCAGGAGATGCAGAGGCTCGGGGAGGAATGTGAGAGAGGGGTAAGTTACTTCACTGGATTGACAGGGGACATTAACTCCAGTGTTGCCACTGCCTTGGCAACCTCTCTCCTTTGGCACTGGTAGACCTTCACGGCCTCCTCCGCTGACCCTGGGGTTATTTTGTGTCACTGTCCCTGAGAGTAACCAGGGGGCGAGCCCCGCACCTCTCACATTCCCTTAGGCTCAGGGGCGCTGCAGGGCTACCCTCACAGCTGCACCCACCCCTCTCTCTGCCCTTTCCTGCATTCCTCCCTTGCCTCCCATAGGACTGGGTCCCCAAGGCATTCAGGGGCTGCTTTCCAGGTCACCAAATGGGCAAGAGGACTCAAGGATGGGGGAAGGGACCTCACACTGGAGATCCAGTCTCTAGGAAAGAGGTCAAGGCTCTTGATATCGCTTTGAGTGCAATGCAGATAAAACATTGAATGATGAGCTGTAACAGAATTTGAGGAGGGCCCGTTAAGTGGGGTTCAGAAGCTTCCCAGTTCCCATTCTTTAAGGAAGGGCAGCCACCTAGCAGTGTGTGGAAAAGCTGAGAGGCTGCCTCTGCTCCAGTTAGCCTGTGGTGTCCATGGATTCTTCATGACAGTTGTGCTGTCTGATTCTCTTTCCCCTTGAAGATGAAAACCATCGCCTGCCAGTCTGCCTTATCTTTCTTTGCATTCTCTCTAAACTAAAGCTCTGGGGGGTTAGGTGTTTCTGATTCATATTGTAGTGTCCACAAATAAGGTTGTGATAGTTAGATTTTATGCAGTGTAAGTGGCTGGGATTGTCCCCATGATGGGCTCATCTGTGAAGAAGCCAAGCAGTCGTGGGAAGATTCGGTAGACTATCAGCTCCTTCATCTGGTCACAGCCTTGATGGAGTTGAGGGAGGTATCATTCAGAGCGTGGCCTACTCACTAGAGATTTGTGGGATACAGAAACGTTTCTTCCATGTTGTCTGCCAAACCTAGCTGCTCGCTCCACTTGGTCAAGGATTATACACTTGGACATCAACAGAAGTAGGTCAGTCATTTATCAACCACTAGAGTAATCAGACTGCACTGTCTGTCCCACCCTAAGTAGGGCCCACTTCCTTATGCTAAGGATAGTAGTAGGTTGTTTCCCTGAAGGAGAATCCAGGTAGGTCAAGTCCACTCAAGGGTGAACAAGGTTAGGCTGCCGTCATGAATCTTGAAACATGTCATGCCCTTCTTGAAACATGTATACCCCTAGGCCCTCCCCTTCCTATTATGTGTACACCCTTAGCTCATTGAGAGGTAAACTGAGGCAGAGTTCATATAAAGACATGAAGCAAAGGATGACTTTATTAAGGGAAAAGAACTCTCAGCAGGGGAAGGGAGAGCGGGTGGTGGTGGTGGGGGGTGGCGCAGAAGCATCTTCAACTTCTGGGCAGATCCTAGAGTATAGTGATGGCTGCTACTGAGATGGTGGGGTATATATATATAAAGAGATTGAGCTAAAGGCAGGTGGAGGCAGAAGGGGAAGAGAGATTTCTGGTGCTAGGAAGCCATGTTAGGGGGAGGAGGGCTGGGTTCTGCCCAGGCTTGTGTTTAGGACACTATACTAGGGAGAGGGGGCTGTGTTCTGTCTGGGGAGGTAAGTTCTGGGAACCACTGAAAGCAGGTACTTTGAAGTTCAGGTGCTTTGAAACTCACCAGATCATTCATCTTCTTGACAGGCTGGAACGAGGGATTGCCTGGTTCTGGACTCAGCCCAAACACTCACCCCCATCCTGTTACATTCATGCCTATTGTACATCCCTTTCTGTGATGTATGTCTTTACCTGTAATTAGGGGCCATGCACACCCCCAAAGAAATATAGGCTTTGGTTAGTAATAAATCACTCCAGCTCTCTCCTGCAATTCCCATCTTCCATCCTCACGTGGACCACCAAGTGGGGCTGAGGTGGGCATGCTGCCATGAAATGTGTCTGACTTCTTCATTTTACT